>LOEQ01004630.1:31641-71711 GCA_001685075.1 Bramus lutescens | reverse complement strand
GACAAGACAGCTTGTCTTCCTTCTCCAGGCATCTCCCCTCAGCTTTTCCAGCCTGTGCTGTAGGTGTCAGGCTGGGACAGGGTTGGAGATATCAGAGAGTGTACTGCAGCCGGATCACACTGACATCCTGGGTTAGCTGTGACCAGGCACCTGCCCTTTGCAAGGTCAGCTCTCCAGACCTGCAGGCTGAGCCCTGTGGGTGGGAAGCAGAAAGTTTCCCTGAGCTCCAAACTGACAGCTGCAGGGCCGCACCCATTCCAGGCCAGTCTCACGAAGATGTTTTTTTCCTGTTTGTTTTTGCTGCACTGGTGTTGGAACCCAGAGACTTGTGCATGCTGGGAAGCACATGACCTCTGAGGGACTCACAGCCTTCCTCTTCCTGGCTCTTGAAAGGTGGTGCTAGGATCCTCAGGGAGCCCCCTCCAGAGGCGTCTGCTCCCTCAGCCTCTAGCTCTCTTCTCCTCAGAAATCCCTTCCTCGTTTTTCTTCTCCCAGAACAACAGCTTGCAAAACACCCCCATCCTAATTTCTTCGTCCATCATTCCTTCCTGGCTCTGGAGTTGGTGATATCATCATCTGTGCAGCCACAGTGCCCTGTACACCTGCTGGCTCCACCCATCTAGCAGGTGGGGAAGACCCTCTGCCTGGGAGTTGGCCATTTATTTATCCATAGGACTCAGTTATGGGCTGTCTGTAGACCTTCTATGGTGATTTGAATGAAAATGGCTCCCATGGGCTCATGGTGAGTGGCACTGTTAGGAGGTATAGTATAGCCTTGTTGGAGTAGGTGTGGTGTTGCTGCAGGAAGGGTGTCACTGGGGGGTGGACTTTGAGGTTTTAGATGCTCAAGCCAGGCTCAGTGTCTCACTCTTCCTTTCTGCTGCCCTAAGAATGCTCAACCATCTTCAGTACGATGGCTGCACACACCATGCTTCCCATTATGACAATAATGAACTAAACCTCTGAACTGTAAGCCAGCCCCAAATAAATATTAAATGTTGTCCTTGTAAGAGTTGCTGTGGTCATGGCATCTCTTCACAGCAATAGGAACACTGACTAAGATGCCTTCCTGTGAACTCCATCTGCTCTACAGGAGCTCTGTTAGGATGCACAGGAGCTCCCAATGGGCTCTGTTAGGATGCACAGGAGCTCCTGATGAACTCACTTAGGATGCACAGCCCCACTCTTATCCATCACTCTGTCATTCTTCATTTCATTACCTGGTGTTCTCACCCCCATTCCTTAAAATTTGTGTTATAGTCAAGCTATTAGCTACACTATGACTATCTGCTCCACAGGACTGGTCTGGGTGTCTGACCCTCGTGTGTCATAAAACACAGATGTGCATGAGAAGTAGAATCCTCTTTAAAGAAGGGGCCAGATGGCTTCATGGCTTCCCGAGCTTTTGTTCCCCCTGCTCAGAGCAGTGACAGTTTAAGAACTGAGAAGGGAGGAGATGTAGTGACTGGGAGGAAGGCAAACATGGTGTGCCCACGAAAGTGATCACACCGGAGACTGTCACCACTTGTCCCAAGGCAGCTACCATAGCAGGGGTGGCAGACAGGAGACAGAACGGGCTTCCTCAGTTTCCACATGACACACATGTCTTTGCTACCTGTGTCTTTCTCCCTATTCCTCACTGTTCCCAGGACCCATTTCACCTGTGTGCTGAGGACAGGGTAAGAAGAGGCTGTGGCCACATGGGTGGTTGAATGGGGCAGGGTGGGCACTGAAGTGGGTGACTCAGAACCCTGAGTTCTTCCCCACTTCATGTGGCCTCTATGGGAAGATTGCCTTTGATCTGTAAGGGTCAGGTTATGATGCCTAAAATCTCCTTATGGTATGGTGACGAACAGCTGTAATCTCACAACATGGAAGGAAGGCAGAGGCAGGAGAATCAAGAATTTAAGGTTATTCTTGGATACCATAATGAACTTGAGGCTAGCCTGGGCTACATGAGACCTCGTCTCAAAAAATTTTAAATACATATATATGTGTGTGTATACATATGTGCATGAATGTGTACACGTGTATGTGTGCATGTATAAATATGTGTGCATGCATGTGTGTGTACATATGTGCATATGTAAAAAAGGAAGTAAGCACAGTCTCCTGATTCTGGCCACTTTGCTCCCAGTGTAGGGACTGGTAACAGCTCCTTTCCATACCTCTGAGCTGCCTGAATTGAGCAAGCCTTCCCTCAGACGAACAGAAAACAATGGTCAGAATAGGAATGCAGTGGGCTGCTTTTGCCTTATTTTAGCTGCTGATTTTTGACACATTAGAGAAATGAATCATTATCATGTAATTGCTTCTCATTTGCAAAGGTGCAAATTAAAACAAGGCCAGTGTTGACGCCTCAAGCCTCCAAGAATCTGCTCATTAAAGCTGTGAAAGCAGCTGTGGAGAAGAGGGGAAGCTTCCTCCTGCCCTGTTTCTACCACCCACTCAGCTTGGGAGGTTCTAACAAAGCTGAGGCAGATAAAGGGCAATGCCTCACTTCCTGTCTCAAGGAACTCGAGTTTCTTGTGAAAGAGACGATACAGATAAAGGATGTAGTACCATGCCAGAATGTCCTAACTGCACAATAAAGATGCTGGAGATGAAAATGAGGAGGGTGCTGATGGTGACAGCAGGAAAAATGGTAATAGTGATGGTATTGGTGATGTTGGGGCATTGTAGAATTTTAGGTTAAGGTGTGTTCCATTTGTTTATGCTGTGGAATATTTGGTTAAAGATGCAAAGGTGTGTTGCATTCTTTTATGTTGCATTTGTTTAACTCTGTGAGGCTGTGTTATTTTGCCTGTCTAAAACACTTGATGGTCTAATAAAAAGCTAAATGGCCAATAGCAAAGCAGGAGAAAGGATAGGTAGGGCTGGCAGGCATAGAGAATGAACAGAAGGAGAAAAGGAGAGATAGGGGACAGCCTCCCCTTAAAAGCAAAAGGAAAAAAACCCAAAAAAAACAAAAAACAAACAAACAAAAAGAAAACCCAACCAACAATATTGGGAACTGGATTATTGTGTCTCTCCCCATTTGTATGTTGAAAACCTATGCAATGGCATTAAAACAATGCAATGGCATTAAGAGGTGAGAATCTGGGAGGTGATTGAACCATGAAGGCAAAACCCTCATGAATAAGATTAATAACTTCAAAACTGAGACCCCTGAAATGGTACTTTCTCTTTATGCCATGTGATTACAGAGCAAGAAGATGCTATCTATGACCATGTAGTTGGTCTTCTTCAGACACCGAGTCTGCCAGTACCTTGATTTTGAACTTCCAACCTCTAGAACTGTGAGATGCTTGCTGTTTAAGTTGTCCCAAATATGGTGTTTTGTTAGGGAGGCCAAAGAAGACAAGTGGTGATGATGCTGTTGCTGCTGATCACAGCAACGAGGATAATAGCGATGATGATGATGGTGGTGGTTATAGCGATGGTGATGATGATGGTGGTGATGGTGATGGTGTTGATGATGATGATGATGGTTATAGCGATGGTGATGATGGTGGTTATAGTGATGGTGGTGATGGTGATGATGATGGTGGTGGTGATGGTGATGGTGATGATGATGATGGTTATAGTGATGGTGATGGTGATGATGGTGGTTATAGTGTTGGTGTTGATGGTGATGATGATGGTTATAGCGATGGTGATGGTGATGATGGTGGTTATAGCGATGGTGATGGTGATGATGGTGGTTATAGTGATGGTGATGATGGTGGTTATAGCGATGGTGGTGATGGTGCTTATGATAGTGCTAATGATCATCACCATTATGACACTGGTGGCAATGTTATGTTGAAGATGATCATCACTATGGCAATGGTGTAATGATGATGGTGATGGTGGTAGTAGTCATGGTGATAGTGGTGATTGTGGTGATGGTGAACATGGTGATGATGATGGTAATTGTCTAGTTTTCATGCTCTTCTAAGATGTTAGTTTTTCCTGTTGAACACTGAGAATAGCATTTTGCAGCCAACTTAGTACTAGATGTTGATATCTAGCAGCAAATTACTCGAGATTTCTTTGGCTATTTAGGATCTGTTGTGCTTCCGTATGAATTGTCTGGTTGTTTTTGTATTTATGGGCAGAATTCCAGTAGAATTTTGATGAGGATTGCACTGAGTCTGTAGATTGACCTTCAGGAACTGACCTTTTAAAAGATATGAATTCTTCTATATTGAGCATGAGAGCTCTTTCCATCTTCTCTTGTCTCCTTCAAAGTCGCACAGAGCTCACCGTTTTCATTGTGGAGGTCCTTCAGCTCTTTAGCCAGTTTATTCCTAGAGTTTTTGAGGTTATCGCTAATAAGATTGTTTTTCTGATTCCTTTCCCTGTATGTTCATAATTGGTATATAGATAAGCCTCTGATTTTTTTGAATTGACATCTATTCCTTTTTGAAAAAATGTTCGTTAGAATCAAGAGTATTCCGATAGAGTCTTTTACTCAAAATATCATTTTTCATCCTTTTACTTTCCATTTCTTCATATCCTTGGCAACAATGGTTTTTGAAGATAGAAATTAGTTGAAACTTGCTTTTTAATGTATCTATTCATCCATCCATCTATCCATCCAACCAGTCTATACGTTTTAACAGGGGACTTAGACTTTTAAAATTTTTATTGAAAAACACATATTAATTTCTCCCTTGTTCATTTTAGAAATGTTCTAGTATACTGAGTCAATGATATTTGGTACTTTTCTATTTCTCATTCTTAAATTCATCCCTCCAGTGAAATTTGTTCTTTCCTTAGCTCTTAGGATTGTATATCACTTTCTTTCTCTTCTGCATGCAGTATGGCTTTGGGTATCTTCTGAAGCTGGTTTGGTGATCATAAATTGCCTAAATTAGTGCGAATCAAGGAAGTCTTTTATTTTTTGTACTTTTGATTTAAGGTTAATTTTGCTGGGAATATAGTCTTGATAGGTAGTATACTCTGCAGGACTTGAAACATATCAATCTGTATTCTCCAGGCCAACAGGGTCTGTGCTCAGCAGTCTGCAGTCATCCTAACAGGTCTGACTTTGTAAGGAGTTCACCACTTCCCTCTTACAGTCCTCCATATTGCCTCCCATTTCTGTATATTAATTTCTTTCCTTCAGTTTGGGACATGTCCTGCTATAACATATTGAGTTCATTATACTTTTTATCTGTATTTTGGTTCCTTCTTCTGTATGGGAGATTCATAGGTTTGGTGTCTTAAATATTTTTCTTTTCTTTTCTTCTCTCTCTCTTNCCTCCTCCTCCTTCGTTTTTCAAGACAGGGTTTTTTTTATGTAATGTTGGAGCCTGTTCTGGAACTCACTCTGTAGACCAGGCTAGCCTCAAAGTCACAGAGATCCACCCGCCTCTGCCTCCCGAGAGCTGGGATTAAAGGTGTGCACCACCACTTCCTGGCAAGGTTTGATGTCTTAATTGTGTCCTATGGTTCCTTAATGTCGTGACTGTTCTCTTCATTGCTATCTCAGTGTCATGATTCCTTGCCTTTTCTTCAGCCCTTCAACCTGTTTAAGTTGCCCTGTGCCTGGTTTAGTCTCCTGGGGGTGTTTTCCACCATGTCTGTGATTTACTGAGAATTTCAGTACCAAGAACAAGTCTTCTTGTTGTTAGAAGAGGCCAGGGGTCTTTATGCAAGGAACTTATTTACTTTTTGTTACCAGACAAACTCCTAAATGCAGTCTCGTGTGTCTCTATAGGCAGAGGGACATTTGGGGGCACAGAGACAATGGCCATGACAGGCCAGAGGCAGAGATCACAGAGATGAAACAGACACAGAGAAAGAATAAAGAGACAGGAGGGGAAGAAGTGCAGGGGGAGGATAGAGAGAGAAGAGAGAGGGGAAAGGAGAGAGAGAAGAAAGGGAGAGAGAGAAAGAAGAAAAGGGAAAGAAGAGGAAGGAGAGAAAAGGAAAAGGGAGAGAGAGGAGAGAGAGAGAGAGAGAGAGAGAGAGAGAGAGAGAGAGAGAGAGAGCTCTTCTAGAGCCTCTAGAGGAGGATACACTCCTCAACCTTGATCTTGGGCCTCTGGCTTTCAAAACTGTGGGAATACATTTCTAATATTGAACCCACCAATCTGTACTAGCTTGTTAACAGCAGCCACAGTAAATGGATGCGTTCTGGCAGTCAGTCACATGTCAGTGGATATAGAAAAGACAGACAAATTCCTCTGTTGGATTTTCAGGGTTATCCCAAATCATAGCTTGGAGAAAGACAGCTGTGGTGGGACCTATGGGGAGTTCTGGAAGCTAACAGTTGTCATTGACTCTGAGGACTAATAACAGTTCTGGGAACTTCCAAAATGAGAGTTGACAGGATCTCTGAGATTTCAGCACTAGGGAGTCAGAGGCAAGAGGACCATGAGTTTGAGGTCAGCAAGACCCTCTGTCAGGGTTCTCCAGAGTAACAGAACTTTTAGAATGAACCTATGAATCTCTCTCTCCCTCTCTCCCCCCCTCTCTCCACCCATCTATCTATGAAGGGGCTTCATTAAAATGGCTTACAGGTGGTCCAGCTAGTTCAACAATGGCTGCCTATCAATGGAAACTCCAAGAACCTAGCAGTTGTTCTGTCCACAAGACTGTGCTGTCTCAGCTCGTTTTCAGTACATGGCTGCATCCAAAAGAAGTGGACTCCGAACTTTAGAGTATAAATCTAGCAAAGGAATGGACTTGCCAGCAGGAGAAAGCAGGTAAAAAAACAAGCATGCTTCTTTCTTTCATGTCCTTTATACATGGACGGCTGCCAGGAGAAGGCATGACCTGGATTAAACGTGGATCTTCCCACTACAAAAGATCTGGATTAGAAGTGAGTCTTCCCACTTCAAATGATTTAATTAAGAAAAAAATCTTGGGGGGAGAGACTGGGAGGAGGTGAGGGAGGGGAAACTGCAGTCAGGAAGGAATATATGAGAGAAGAATAAAAAAGAAGAAAATTCCTTACAGGTGTATCCAGTCACTTTGGTTTTAGTTAATTCCAGATGTAGTGAAATTGACAACCAAGAATAGCTATCACACTATTTCAAACCAAACAACCAAACAAACAAAAAAATCTCACCCACAGGCCAGCCTGGGTCCTCAAGATTCGGTTGGCAGGAAGACATTCACGGGCCTGCCCAGCATCCAAGTGTCCCATTATGATGAACAAGTATGTGGCGGAGAAATGGAACAGAAAGAGAAGTGGAACGGCTCATGGGCTTGAAAAGTGGCAGAATGGAAGAAGTGAAGGTGACGAGGAGTAGGCTGATGGGTGAGGCCTGCCAGCCCCCTGGCACCATGGTGATGTCCAGGCCATGGGAGCTGCCAAGGACCACAGCCAGGGTGTGTGCGACCCTCATGGCCCATGTTACCACCAAAGGCCACAAGGATGTCCAGTGTCTGGGCTCCCATTGGTGACTGTGTAGGTGTCCAAAAGCTGTGCTGCCACCCGAGCCACGCGGATGTGGGTGACTTGGGCTGCCACCCAGGGCCAAGGTATCCTCCAGGCCTGAGCTGCTGCTGAGGGCCATGTCTGGGTCTGTGACCCTACAGCCGTCAGGGTCTGGAGTCGACATCTGTGGCTCCTGTTGTGACCGAGGGCCGTGTGGAACAATGACGGTGCCCAGGGACCACACTGAATCTAAGGCCATATAGTTCTGAGTGGCATGCACTGCTGTCTGGTGTCATGATGCTGTCCAGGCCAGGGATGCAGATAGGGACTATGTTTTGGTCCAGCCAGGGTCTGTTTTGATATCCATGGGTCCTGTTGCTATGAGGGTCATGCAGATTCCTGGGGCCTGGGTTGCCACCTAGGGCCAAACTGGTGTCTGAGGGCCACTGGGGCCATGGTGATATCTGGGCTGGGCTGCTGCCGAGGACCATGTCTGAGTCTGTGATCTTGTTGTAGCTGAAATCTGTGTTGAAGTCCATGGCCCATGTTACCACCAAGGACCATGCAGATGCTCAGGGTCAGGTCAGTCGCCTGAGTCCATGTTATTGGCTGAGGGCCATGCTACAGCCAGGGCCATGCAGATCTGAGTGGCCTGCCTGTGCTGCTGCCCAATGTCATTGTGATGCTGGGGCCTGAACTGCAGCTGGGGACCATGTCTGGGTCTGTGGCCCTGCTGTAGTCAGGGTCCGTGTTGATGTCCAAGGTTCCTATTACCATTGAAGGCCATGCGGATACCAGGGGCAATGCTAGTGTCTAAAGGTCATGGTGCCACTGGATCTCTCCCACTTTGAGTGCTCTGTACTGTTCTCTGGGACAGTGGTGACATCCAGACCTGGCTGCTGCCGAGGATCATGTCTGGGTCTGTGGTCCTACTGTAGCTGGGTCTGTGTTAAAATCCAAGGTCCGTGTTGCCATCAAAAATTACATGGAAGCCCAGGGTCATGGCTGCCACCTGTGACTTTGTTGGTGTCTGGGGTGTCATGCTGCCACTACAGCCGTCTTGATCTGAATGGCCTGTGTTTCCAGCAAGAGCTGGGATGTCACCCATGCCAAAGCTGCTGCCGAGGGCCATGTCTGTGGTCTTGCTGCAGCTCTTGTCTGTGTTGATGTCTGTGACCTGTGTCACCTCAGGGGCTATAGAAACCATGCAAGGTGAAATCAGAGGGCTATGCTGAGCCAGCTGTGCCCTATACTGGTCCTGAGATAGCTGGCCCTGCCCCTCGCTGGACACAGCAAAAAGAGGCCTGCAGCAAAATGGCTGGCCTCGACCCTTGTGGGACAGCTGCATCCCCTACTCGGGAAAGATGGCACCACCTCTCACCATGGGCGAGGGAGAACTAAAGATGGCATGAGTGTAGGAGAGCCAGCTCCACCCATCACCTGACAGGGGCAGCCCCAGTGGCCTGGACTAACCAGCTCAGTTACCACCCAGGTCCACAGCCAGGCCTGGGATTGACTCACTCTAACATCTACCCCAACTAGGACCTGCTGGAGCTCAAGAAACGACTGGGATGCAGATCTCCATCACTCAGGGTGGCTGCAGGATATCCGAGAGGACTGTCAGTGAGGATCCAGTGATGATGGTGGACCAGAAACCAGAGGCCTTAAACCAGATCAATGTTTCACTGAAATGGACATTTGCAAGGAAAGCTGATTGGACAAAAGGGTCTACCATATGACACACCAAGGCTTCCAATACCACCAGGACAAATGAAGAGGTATTGGAGAGGAGGGAGAGATGGAGCTGAGAGTTTTGTTCTAGTTTGTTTATTATTTGTTGGCTTGCTTATTTTGTTTTGGTTTGATTTTTTAAAAAAATATTTCTTTTAGGGGGGATGCTGCAGGGGTGAGGGGAGGGTGCGGAAGGACAGGGAGCTGAGTGGAAATAGGGTGCATGATGTGAAATTCCCAAAAATTTAGTAAAAAAAATATGTGAAATAACCAAAAAACAAACCAAATCAATCCATCAATTAATCCATCAATCAATCCATCAATTAATCCATCATCAATCCATCAATTAATCCATCAATCAATCCATCAATCCATTCCAGCCTAGCCACTGGAACTTAGAGCTTTATTTAAGAAAGAAAACTGCTTGCAATTTCTTCTAAAGACAAGCCTTTCTGAAGAGAGCTTGGCAGAAAATCATAAGGCACACAGCCGTGTGTTCCTACTCAAGTAGCAGGCAGAAAGCTCCCTGATTAACTCTACTCATGGCTGTGGGGAAAGATAAGAAGGAAAATAGAGCAGCGAGAGACTCAAGGGAGAAAGGGGGTGGGATGGGGAGGAGGCTATTGGGCTCAGAGTCGGGCAAATTCTGGTTGTGCCCCATCTTCATTGCATGCAGTGTGGACTAAGCAAGGCTCCCTAGATCTCACATACTCATCAGAAGTTAGAATGAAAGTCCCCTTTGCAGAGGTGCTGGGGGCCTAAGGATGCACATGGCAATGCTCCTGGTGGAGCAGAAGCTCAACTGCAGGACATTAACGAGAACTTTGAAAGCTCTCTGCTCTTCCTAGACAAGCAGAGCAGGTGCTGTACCCTCACCGAGCAGTTTGCCCATGCCTCCATCACACTGGATGGGGGAAGTCTTTTATTTCCAAGGGCCACTTGCTCTGTGCCTATAGCTGCCTGAGTTGACAAAGTGCTTTCCTGACATCACAGGGGTCAGAGTAGTTTCCTGTGGCTGCTGTAACAAATGTGGTCACTTAACAAAATAGAAAGTTCTCATCCTAGACCTGGATGCTGGAAGCCTGGGATTGGGCAATGCCTTGTTCACGCCAAAGGCTCTGGGGGAGAATCTGCTCTATGCATCTTGGAGCACTCCTTCCTGGTGACTCCTGGTCTTTTTTTGTTCCTCCGATGAGGCTAATCACATCCCAAGAGCCTTAACTAACTGTTCACAAAGGTCTTATTTCTAGGCAACATTGCATTCCAAGGACCCAAGGAGACATAAGTCTTGGCAGATGTTATTCAATCTACCACAAGAGAGGAACACATTGTGGTTGAAATATGAAGTGTCTCCTACCTCCAGAACTCATCTGTTGAATAGTTGGTCCCCAAATGGCAGCACTCTCTCTGTCTCTATGTCTGTCTCTGTCTCCCCCCAACTGTGTAAACTTAATGAAGGACCTCACTGAAGGATGTAGGTCTCACTGAGTACGCCTTGAAGGTTATATACCGCGTCTCAGTCTTCCCTACCCTGCCCCACTTCCTGTTTGACCTGAGGTGAACAGCCTCTTTCTGCTCAGTCGTATGACTCTGACCTTCCAGCCCACCAGGGTCCTGGGGTTGAGGGAACTAAGCACTGTGATTGGAAACCCTGAGCTAAACTTAATATTTCCTCCTCACGTCATTCATGTTGAGTGTTTGGTCAGAGCGGCTTAATATCTGATTAAACAGAGTGTGAGCCTGGAAGTATGCTGACTTGAGCAACTTGTGGGCGCCATCGTCTGTGGTGATCCTAAGGCCCCAAACCTCCTGTGCTAACAAGGAGTCATGCCTCTATGGTTGTCTGAGATGATGGAAGGAGGCAGTTTTAACAGCATGACTGGCACTGGCAGATCTGGTGACAGGGTCCAGGGGTTTCCAGATTCAGGGAAGTAGCTTTGGCTGGGCTTGTTGCTTAGCAACAGTGTGGAGATACTGTTCTTAGGCCATTGGGGCCTGAGGGTAGTAGTAGTGTTCAACTCTAAAGAGGGAACTCAAGGGTGGCCACTTAACTAGAGAACTCTTCATCTGGTCACACCTCTTCTTCTCACAGAGAGGGAAACTGAGACCCAAAGAGAGTCGAGGCTTTGCCTAAGTCCCTGTAGAATCTGGTCCGGTTGCAGTAAACTTGTAAGAGTTCAGAGACCATTGCTCTTGAGCCCACAGCCACAGGCTAGTAGGGATAGCAACTCTATGTCTTGGCTAGGGATTAGAGCTCAGGAGTAATCAATAAAGTTTGCAGGATAAGCTCGAGGTCAATTAACCCAAAGTCAAGGAAGAAAAATGCATTTTGGAAGAAAATGCATTAGTGAAAGAAACCAGGTGTAGCATGTGAGTATTTCTTGGGACTGGAACCTCTAAGGGTCAAGCTCTTGTTTTCCAAACTGAGGAATCAAATTCAAAATACGTGTGGGCAATGCAAATCCTGTTTCTTATTACATGTATATCTCTGATAGACCACATAGTGCTGTAGAGAGACAATGAATCCTTATCATGTAGGAACTGCATCCTACCATCCATGCCTTCTCTTTCCCAGGTAACCTTTGACTACAGCAACGAAGTGAAGCAGAAAGGGAAATGCAGAATTCCCTCTTCAGACAGAGGAGTAACTGCACACAGATGTGTAAAATCCCTGAAACCTCTTCACTCTATGCCACAAGGTTCTGAAGACAAGGAAATGCTGAAAGCAAGTATGCTACGTTCTGGAAGGTGTTCATCTAGGCCTTCTGCCTTCCGATAGTGTGATCTTGACTTGTGGTGAACGTTCTTGTCAGCGCAAGGCTTTGCTTTACCCACCACTCCTGGATAGAGAGCTTCATCCTGGGTATCACAGTCATGTGCCAATGGACAAGACATTTATGGCTACAGCATTGCCCTGTGTTCCCCCCACAGTTTTCTGTCTGCCTGAGCCATCACAGACAAGTTCTGTAACCTCCAACCCTGATCAGGAAGATTATGATCTTGTATTATCTCACAAGACTGGCTGAAGATAAAATACGTTATTTACCTGAAGGATCTGGAGAAATCCCATTATACAAAAGACTTGTTGACTCTTAGTTCTTACATTATCATGTTCTGGTGTGGAATGTCCTTCTGTCTATGTGTTGCTATTATTGGTTAATAAAGAAAATGCTTTCAGCCAATGGTTTAACAGAATATAGCCAGGCTGGAAGAGATATATATAGAGAAAGTAGGCGGAGTTGGGGAGAAGTCATGTAGCCCCACTGGAGACAGACATGCCAGAACCTTGCCACAGCCACATGGCAATACAGAGATTAATGGAGATGGGTTAGTTTAGGATGTAAGAGCTAGCCAATAAGAAGATAGAGCTAATAGGCCAAGCAGTGATTTAAGTAATGCAGTTTCTGTGTGATTATTTCATGGTCTAGGCAGCCAGGAATGAACAAACAACCTCCACCAACAATGTTCATTATGACCATATCTAGCTGCTGAGTTGGGATGTATTTTGCTCATATAGAATGGTCATGTTTTAAAGTTTTCTTTTATGTATGTGGGCTGAATCATGTCTTCAAATGCTGTGTTGGTGTCTACATCTGGTACCTGTGACAGTGGCCCTGTTTGGAAGGAGGGTCTATGTTAAGCTGAGGCCATGGTGAAGTCAAGTGTAGCTGGCACCTGCTGATTGGTGTCCTTATGAGGATAAGAATTAGGAGGAACCATGGAAACCTGTCACAGTCAAGGAGTACTGAGGATAGCGGTGACCAGCATGGTGCATGGCAGGCCAGTGGGGACTTCTTTCCAATGGCCTTGTGGGGAGTGTGCCCCTGACTGCACCTCTACACCTAGGTCTATGATTTCTATTTCAGCCACCCAGTTTGTGGTAAACTGTTCTAGCAGCCATAACAATGGCTACAACCACTTTGCACAATAAGAGTTCTGAACAGAAATAGAACCATGAGGAAACCTGACGGTATTCTTATAACTAAGAAGCATGGAGGGATGTTTAAGTCATGTGCTATGGTTTGTGTCTTGGGTGACCTTTAAAGAGTCCAAGTCTTAAAGTCTGCATTCCTTTTGCTTTTATGTTTTGTTTTGGTTATGGGTTTTTTTTTTTGAGACAGGGTTTCTCTGTGTAGCTTTGGTGCCTGTATTAGAACTTGCTCTGTAGATCAGGCTGGCCTTGAACTCACAAAGGTCCACCTACCTCTGCCTCCCAAGTGCTGGGATTAAAGGCATGCCCAACTACCTCCCAGCTAAAGTCTTCATTATTAAAAGCACATGGGAAGGTAGTAGCTTCACAGTGGTGTTGCATGGCAGGTTCTCTGACCATGGAGGAGAGGCCCTTGGCAGGTGATACAGTTAGCTTTGCTCTGCCAGGTGCTCTTTTTGTGACACACTGCCTCATTCCAGGACCTATGCACCCAACTCATCACAGACCTGTGGTGGTTTGAATGCAAATGGCCCCCATAGATTTATAGGGATTGGCATTATTGGAGGTGTGGCCTTGTTGGAAAAAGTGTGCCACTGGGGGTGGGCTTTGTGGTTTTAGAAGCTCAAGCCAATATATCTCTCTCTCTTCCTGCTGTCTACTGAACCAAATGTAGAATTCTCAACTCCTTCTCCAGCACCATGTCTGACTACATGCTCCCATGCTTCCTGCCATGATGATAATGAACTAAACCTCTGAACTGTAAGCCAGCCCAAATCAAATGTTTTCCTTTATAAGCATTGTTGTGGTCATGGTATCTCTACACAGCAATACAACCCTAGCTAAGATAGACCAGAACCTCCCAAACTATGAGACAAAAATAACCTCTTTTTGTTTTTAAGTTGGTTGTCTTAAGCAATGTGTTGAGTAATGACTAACATGGGTGGCAAATCTAGGCCTACCTAGGAAGAGAGTCTCATCAAGGCATTGTCTAGCCATGGTGGCTGTGGGCTTGTCTGTGGGGTACCTCTTGAGTACATTAAGGTGGGCAAACATGCCTATAGTGGGGCAGTGCCACTTCCTAGACAGACTCCCTGTAAACTGCATATGTGTAGAGAGGTGCTAAGCACTAACAAACATGAATGCACTCATTTCTCTCTGCTCTTGACTGTAGCTGTGACTACCTGCTTCAAACTCCTGCCTTAGCTTCCCTGCAGGGGTGGACTTTAACCTGGAATGGTAAGCTAGATAAACCTTTCCCATTCAAAGTCACTATTGCCAGGAGATTTTACCACAGCAATAGAAACAAGACTAAAACAACAATTTCACTCTGAGCTAGTTTCCTTTTCTCAGCCACCTGCCCCGAGTCCTTCCTCTGTCATCTCACTCCCTGATCTGGGTCCCTATGCACTGAGAATGTGGCTCCTGTACTCCGCTTGGTCACTAGGGCGGCCCATCTTGGAGAAACTCATTGACAGGCCTGTGACACCAGGGCACTCAGGGTTTGAAGGGAGACAGACCTGCAAGGCAGCCACTCTGCGTCCCTACACAGCCTCCCTCCGGGCTACAGGCTTACCATGTGTTTTCCCACATGTTTGGGTGGTCTTGAGGGTGGGACTGCTTCCCACTGCTGCTGGTCCTGGGGCCTCTGTCTCTTGCTAAGTCTTCTAGCCTTGCCCTCAGATCTGAGAGGAGACCATTCTCACAATAGTCCTGCAAGGCCATTTGACTGCCCGGCCTGGGGACATCTCTTACCAGGCCCTGGAACAGCAACAACTTTATGTTGCATCTTAGCATTCACAGGATGTAGAAGGCTCGTGGCACAGGGACTTCCCTCCAATCCCCTGTGTGGTCATGGGCTTGAAGGTGGATTTCCATTTCTAGAAGGGGGCTTCTATTAATAACACATCCTAGCGACTCCAGAGGTAAGCCTCACCTTGGTAGAAATTCATTGCCATGTCCTGGGCAATGGCAGCTGATTCTGTATTATGTGGGTTTATCTTTCAAGAATCATGACTGCGTATTGGTTTGGTGTCAGGATGTGGCTTAGTCTAGATTCTAGTTGTATGAGTGTATATGTACCTGATTTTCTATCCAATAATTTCTGCTTAGTCCCAAAGACTAGAATTTAATTTTCCCGTCACTCTGCTTTAGACATTATTTTCTCACTTCTCAGGGGACAGAGTCTCCCCATTTGAATTTCAACTAAACTGCTTGGTTTAGTTGTGAGGAGCCCAAAACCATGCATGGGAGTCTGTCTGTCTCTCTTTCCCTCCCTCTTTCTCCCTCTCCCCCCAGTCTCTCATTTGTTCCTACACCTGCTCATTTTTCATCATGCAGGAATATCTGGAGCCATGCACACACTAGCCACTCTACAAGGAGACTCATATCTGTTGGCTCGTAACCTGGTGGTGGTGGAATCTATTGGCAGGGCCAGAGTTCTTGTTCTGCTCTTTAACCCAACATGAGATGCTTGAGGCCATGTAGTTGCTGGTTGAATTTTAACCCAGGGTGGTTGAAGCCATAAACAGCCTCCCATCTATCTACTCTTTCATGGCAGAGGTTAGAGCCTAGACCTGACCAATTGCAAGATCCTGGAGCCAACCTCACAGACACACAGAACAAGAAGGGATAATGTATGAACAACGTTCAGATGAGTCTAGAATACTAGTCACAAAGCACCCATTAGTCATGGCCTGACCCTTCCCTGGAAACCCCTTAAAAATGGTTAATGCCCGGTTTGACTCCACAAGGGCTCCCCAGGTCAGGAATAGCACCCTTCCTCTTCCTTCTCTGTCGATATTATGAGGGCACAGCTAGTACTCTCTTTCTCCTGTTTCAGTTACCTCTGACCCCATTTCCTTACTCTAGATGCTCCCACGGGGTCTGCGAGAGCTCATTTGAGATGTTAGGACCTCTGTGGAACTCTGGCCTATGTAACTGGAGGGCTCCTGTTTCTGTCCTTCACCCAGGCCTCAGGCCATGTTTTCCTGCAGGAAAGGCTGCACAGGGCCAGGGCATTATGACAAGTAGAGGGGGACCCCTTTTCATACCAGATGTGTGCTAAGTAGGTACCTGGTACATTCTATTGGGCCAGCTTCATCATCTGGAGTGCTCTTCGCCATCCTAATTCCTACCCTCAAAGACCATCCTGCATCTGGGTACCTCTCTCCTCCCCGCTAAGCCCACATTCCCTTGCAGGTGTCAGGCCCTCATGACAGCCTTCAGACTGGAAATGAAGTGTAGAGATCAATCTTCTGTCCTTCAAAGCAAGGCTTTCAACTGCCTTGTTTACGGGATTCTCTAAGCCACCTTTGGGCTGTGCACACACATAAAATATGTAGCAGGAAACTGCTGCCCTTGTGTTCTTTTGTTCCATCTAATTTCAATTCCCTGTCAGGTCTCCTTAAATTGATTGCCCAGGGCAGAAGCTGTCTGGGGAAAACTATGGTGTTCCCTCCTCCTGGGAGGGTAATTCCAGATGGTCCCTGGATTTCTGTCATTTCCTTATGGGGAGGCTACATGAGGAGGGTTCTCAGTCATTTATCCCTCAGTATCCTTATTACTCTCTGTCCTAGAGAGCTCCTCCTGGGATGGGCTCTGCCCTGAAGGCTTTGGTAGATGGCAAAGCTCTTGCAGACTGGACTTCCCTGAGATAGTAATCTCCTGAGGCCTTGGGCTGGGCACTGTCACTGTGAGTTGATTGTGGTCCTAGAAGCAGCCCATCTGGTGGCTGAGATCATCGCTTGCTGCAGAGGCGTGGCTGCTGAGTGAACACAGGGTGTGGGGATGAAGGGTCAGGAATGAAAGCTTATCTGTACTTGGAGGGTGCAGGTGACTTCCCTGGAGAGGACCCTGGGCACCAGTGTGGAGCTGAGTCACACCCTGAGATGTGAGAGCTCTCCCGTCAACACCAAGTGCTATGACTTGGGGTCTGAATTTAAAGAGCCCAAGGCCAGTCCCTGACTTCTGAGTGGAGATGATGCCTGAAGCAGGAACCAATGGAAGCTATAAAGATCAGCATTCTGCAGAGTTAGCTCCAGCTGAGAGGGTCTGTCAGAGGGACAGCGTGACAGAACTGGGTCTTGTGTAGGTGCGTGCAGCGTAGATTTTTGAAGATGGAGGTTAACCTCATCCTGGGAAGAAGGAAGTGGAAACCCCCTCCTCATATCCAGAATTCTTTGTGTGGGCCTCTTTTCCTCTGAGTAATTAAAAATATATTACATTTATGGATGCATGTGTGGGTGCATATGTGGAGGTCAGAGGACATCTTGTGGGGGTTGGTGGTTCTCTCCTCTACCATGCGGGTCCCAGGGACCTAACTCACATCCTTAGGCTTGGTGGTAAACACCTTTAGCCACTGAGCCCTCTAAGAAGTTGTTAACCTTGTAGGCCATCTTAGAATGGACCTAATTCTACTCTAGTTTTAGCAAACAGCTAATGTTCATCAGCCACGTATGTATCATGGGTCTTAGGACAAGATGGTGAGGTCCAAACCCATCATTTCTCAGATCTGTGATGCAGGCATCAATCTGAACTGCTTTCCTTTCAGTCTGTAAACTGAGTATAAGACTAGTTTGGAAGGAAAGAATTTGGCGGCTCACCTCTAACCCGTTTTCTGTTCCTGGGATAGGAAGAGTGAAACCAATAGGAAAAAAAAATGACCTGGTCATGTCTCTCCTCAACAGGCCAATCCTACCTCAGGATGGCAATGACAAGCAGGAAGGCAAGAGAGCATCCGATAGGTTCAGTGCTGATAGTGGGAGGAACCTGGTCTAGTATCAGTAGGTAGCCCAGGGCCGGCCCACAGGTGAGGTCAGGGGCCGCTCTTGGTCATCAGTGGTAGGAGACATGGAGGACTTTGTGCTCACAGATAAACACCAGGGAAACCAGGAATGTTAAACATAAGGGTTGTCCCTTCAGAGGGAGACATGTATAAGCTGCTTTCTGCTCAGAAGGCTGCAAAGGGAGGCGATTAACAGCCTGCTGACCTCAGTACTGTCTGTATGGCCAGGCCTCATGGGTTCCTACAGATTTTAATGTTTATTTCAGTTAATCTATAGCTATCTTCTCTCTTTCTCCAGACTCTTATCATGAAGCTTGTTTACAATAAGCCTGCTGTCTCAGTTAGCTATATAATCTATAGAATTAATGGATGATGTAACTTGTACTTTACAAGAGCTTTGATGTAACCATAGGATTGTGTTAATCATCACCAAGAAACGTTTTTCCGAATTGTGCTGTGCTTAAATATGCCTGAAATAAATCACCTGGTGTCAGACTCTTGAAATTTGGACGAACACTGATTACTGAGTCCTATTGAATGGGACTTGCTTCTTGCCTCATATGAATTGACACTCTGCTTGGCGTGGTGCTTGCAGAGACCCCCACAGTCAATGTGAAGTGAAGTGACGTCCTGTGTAAGTGACTGGACAACAGCTGCCTGTCTCTCCTGGAGGCCTCATTTGCTACCTCAGGAGCACTCTCATATGGCAGGGAAAGGCTGAGCAGCTGTCTTGGCATACTAATTACATTCCCACGGTATTTTTGTGAGAGACTAAGCATTTAGACACAAGGCCTCGCACACTGTATGCTCTCTGTAGATGCTGCTGCCCATACCTCAAATCTGCAGGTTGCTGCAGCTTTTACTGGTGTTTATCCTCCTGGCAGTTCACTGCCCTACCAGGTAGGTATCCATCTTAGGGTTTCTATTGCTGTGATAAAACACCATGATCAAAAGCAACTTGGGGAGGACAGTATTAATTTCAGCTTACAGATCTAAGGCTACATTCTATTATTGAGAGAAGTCAGGACAGGAACCTGGAGGCAGGAGCTGATGCAGAGACCATGGAGGAGCACTGTTGCCCCTTATGGTTTGCTCAGCCTGCTTCCTTATAGCACTCAAGACCAGCAGCCCACAGGAGGCAATACCCACAGTGGGATGGGTTCTCCCACATCAATTATCAATCAAGAAAATACACCACGGGCTTATCCACAGGTCAGTGTGGTGGAGGGCATTTTCTCAACTGAGATTCCCTCTTCCAAAATGACTCTACTTGTATCAAGTGGACATGAATCTGGCCTGCACAACGCCTCTCTTGTTCTCCAGCCATTCTGAATACCCCACCTTCATGGTGTGAGTGTATGTATGTACATGTGTTGGTGTGCCCGGTGTTTCCCTGACCATTTCACGCCCCCTTCTGCCATATTATCACAGTTCCCTGATTCTTGAGATGGGGACAAAAGCTTTCCATACAACAGTCACAAATAGGCACCAACATGGTGGTTGAAAGTAAGCAACACTAGATGAGACAGAAGTTTAATTCCGTTTGTTTTGCTAAAAATCTAACAGGAAGCTGTCACCATGACTGATTTATGAGATCCTGGGATCACCTTGCATACCAGGCAATATATGACTGACTGAGCCCTGGCTTCAAAATTTTGTCTTTCCATCAGCATAGAGAAAAGGCAAAGCAAGGCCGTGAACATCTTCTCGGGGAGAGAGGGTGCAGCTGTGTTGGATGGTGCCTACCTCTTAGCACCAGTCTGAGGGAGGCTCTAGCTGGACATGGTCCCAAGGCCAGGAAAATGGCAAGGCTTTCAAGAACACTCCATCTTACAGAAGGGAAACTGAGGCACAAGATGAACAAACTTTCCTGGTTGATGCCCTGCTAGGAAATGGTAGAACTGGGTTCACTGAGGTTCTGCCCAATCCTGGCTACAGTTAGCAGGCAATGTGGTGGATAGGGGCTGCGTCTGCAGCTGGGGAGTTCCCCTGCTACCTAGTGACAGTGACCTTCCTTAGACCTGCTAGGAACTCCATGGGAGTTTACTCTCAAGCTCTTCCAGTGCAGCTGATCAACAGTGACTCATCCATCCTAGGCACCATCGTCAGTGAACTTCCTCAGTACCGTGCACCTTCTCCGAGATACAGATGTACCTTGATTATCTTTGATTCCTCACAAGTCGGTCCTAAACCTGACACACAGCACCCCAGGTTCATCATTATTGGGCTCTAGGCCATTACCATTGGCAGGTGTGTTGGTTAGCATGTATCTGCCTTTTGTGGGCAGAATGAAGGCAGCCTACTCCACTTTAGTAAGGTCTAAAGCTGGGGCACGCCCTTCCCCCCACCATTAGGCTTTGCTCTTCCTAACCCCTAAGTTTCCCACCAGCCAAGGAGATATCTGAGCCCCACCCAATCCCCCAAGCCAGGCACAGCGCAAGAGGGTGTCCTACCTGGGCCGCTGCAGAATGAGGCGATGACAGCCAAGATGCACACAATGCTTAGGTAAGGGACCCAGGGGGCTTTGTCCTGCAGGAGAAGGTAAATGTGAACTGGCTAGGAACAGCAAGATGTCCAGGGACCTGCATTTTTCCTGACTCTGCCTGTATGATGGGCCATTTCATATCCCTAAGGCTCAGTTTTGCTGCAAATGGCAACCATCAGCCATTCTGTTCTCTGATTTCCTAGACGTGGGATGCAAGGAGATGATGCCTGCAGAATCCCGCAGGCCCCAGTATGCAGGAAATGGTAAGGAAGTGTACAAGTAACAGCGATCGAATGCTTTGTTCTAAGCAAAGCATAGGGGGAATGTTTGAGTATTGCCACATTGAAATTCTCCCTGTTGTCATCCTTACCATGTAAAGCACCGGCTTTACACTCCTGCCATCCCATGAGTGTGCAGAGATAACTCACTCATGGACCGTCCAGAGGACCTGTCACTCACCTACAGGCAGATGTTGAGGGAGCTCTGAGGCCCTGTTGGGTAGGACTTAGATTAGGGAGATGCTTGAGGCAGAAGAAAAATAGACACCAGAGCAGCTTCCTCTCCCTCTCTCAGAACCTCAGAGGGCCAAGGACACTGCATAGCCACATAGTCCAGGATGACTGTATGTCTGGATATGGGGAAATACTAGCTCTCACAGCACACTGTCCCCCAAGGAGGAGCCAGCTCAGCACCACTTCTGAGGGACAGGCTTCTGATGTCACCATACTACTCTTGCCTTGTTCTGTGATTGTTTGAAACATTACGATATCTGACTGATGACCATGATGCCCAACTTTCAATGTTAAAATTTATTTCTAGAAATAATCCCAAGCCCAGTCAGTGCTTGATGAATGCAGGTTGCTCTGAGCAGGAAGCAGAAGGGACAGATGTGGGGCTGGTAATCGAGACCCTGGGGTCCAATCCCACCTGTGCCATCATCCTGCTGCAAACCTCTAGTGACTTGTTTTTATGATTTGGTCTTTCCCAATCTGGGGCTGGAGAGATGGCTCAGCGGTTAAGGGTACTTGCTGCTCTTGCAGAGGACCCTGGTTCAGTTCCCAGCACCACCTAGTGACTCACAACCATATTTAACTCCAGTTTTAGGGGATCTGACACCTTCTCTGGCCTCAGAGGGTACCAGTTACACATGTGGTGTACAGACATACATGCAGGGGAAAACACCCATTTGCATAAAAGAAAATAGTAAGTTTTTAAAAAGAGACACCCTGAATTTTGACAGGATAGTGTATATCATTGTTCCTCCACATAAATACCCATGTACGCTCCTGGATCACCCACCCCACCACCCATGCATGCTCCTGGATTGCCTATCCCATGGCCAATGCATGCTCCTGGATCGCCTACCCCATGGCCCATGCATGCTCCTGGATCTCCCACTCCACCACTCAAGCATGCTGCTGGATTGCCTACCCCACTACTCATGCACGCTCCTGGATCGCCTACCCCATGGCCCATGCACCCTCCTGGATCGCCTACCCCATGGCCCATGCATGCTCCTGGATCGCCTACTCCACCACCCATGCACGCTCCTAGATTGCCTACCCCACGGCCCATGTACGCTCCTGGATCGCCCACCCCATGGCCCATGCACGCTCCTGGATAGCCTACCCCACAGCCCATGTTTACTCCTGGATCGCCCACTCCACAAGCTGCCCATCAGTCCTCACAGCATCCCAGGTTAAAATAAGAGGACAACTTGCTTTTATAGAGCTAAGGCCCAAGAAGAGCCAGCAGAGTGGTAAGTGGAAAAGCCGGGATTCCAGGTCAAGGAAGTCAGGTGACAGGGTGGTCACTGAGAAGTCACCTAACAGGCAGTGCCCAGCTCCCCTTGCAGGGAGGTGATTATTGGAGGGATACCTTAGGGGCATCTAACATAATCCCCCCCACTCCAAAAATAGGTAAATTGAGGTTCAGGGAAGGGAGACTTCCTGCCCACTACAACACAGCTCATCTGTGGGATTTGCAGGGACAGAAATTGGGTTTCTTGTCTCCAAGTTCCAGGACCCATCACCAGTGCCACCCAGTATACTGAAAAGGAAGCTCCTTGGGAGACACCTTACAGGAGGGATCTGTTGAGAGGATGAGCCCACAAGCCAAAGGCTCCAAAGTGATGAAGTCAGAACCAGATCCCTGATGATTCCCCCAAAGAGTGACAGGCACAATGTCTCACCTGCAGGGTCAGTGCCACAGTGAGGGTCCCAAAGAAGAGGGCCATCAGCCCGAAGCCGCCAATGAGGAGAGGTCTCCGTCCTAAGCGCTCAATGACCAGACCCTAGTGTGTGAGAGGGAAAGAAGTAGGGGACACAGTTATTTCACGTTGAGCCCAATAACAAGGGACCACAGCCCTGGGAACTGATGGTGGAAGGCCATGGAAGGCCTTTGATGGCCTTGAAAGGCTGGTTTCACATAGAAGGGGTGATCCAGGAGGACCACCTTATACTGGTGCAGCTTTGGAAGTGTCCTTGGCCTCCACCCACTGGCACTTCTGTCTGTCACCAAGGTGGGTAAAGACAATGACCCTATTATATAATGACCATAGGCCACTGCCAGAGTCAGGCAGACTCACTGATATCCTGGCTCTACCACTTTGCAGCTGTGTGGACTTTGGCTTGTGACTTCAGGTCCTAAAGTCTGTGACAGCAACAGGAACACTGCCACCTCACCCACCCCACCCCAAGGCATCTAAGAGGCTGAATGGGTTAAATAAGGTGCTGCCTGCTGTTTACATTAAGTGATTTCCCTCCCCCTCCCCCACTGTTTCATAAGGAAAGAACATCAAGGGTCAGAGAGATGAAACAACCTGGAAGAGGTCACGCATCAGGAAGTGAGAAGGCCAGGAACTGGACCCAAGGTGTTGTCAAGACTCGCGGTTGAGCTAGTCAGGGAGAGGGTCAGCTCAGGCAAAGGCTTGAAGGAGGAGAGATTCCTATTGAGGACGCCACCTCCTCTCCCTCTCTCATGGTCTTTTTTCTAGTATTCCCTGCCCCCACCTCCGACACACACACACACACACACACACACACACACATCTCCATGTGAGAAAAGTCTGTAGTATTTGTTTTCTAAATCTGGAATATTTTGTTTGAAATAAATATCTAAAGTTTCAACTACTTTCCTGCAAATGCCATGATTTCCATTTTCTTTATGGCTGAACAATGCTCCATTATGTACATGCACCACATTTTCTTTCTCCATTCAACTGTTGGAAATGTCCCATTTCCTGGCTACTGTGAATGGAGCAGTGAGAAGCTTGGGGTAAGCAGGTATCTATGGTAGACACACTTAGAGTCCTCGGAGGAAGAGGATTTTAAGTGGGCGTGAGAGAAAAAGTGGGATAGCAGAATTCCTGTGACAACGAAGCAAAAGGAGGTTCAGAGGGGGTGGGAATCAACAGGAACAAGTAACATTAAAAAGTGCCATGATGAAACCCACACTAAGTTCAAACACCACATCATCAATCAATCAATCAAAACTATCTGCTTTGGGTGAGCAAGTGGTGACAATGTGGAGGATCATAAAGACAGAGCATGTGGCCTCCTGCCTGGCAGCTTCGGGCGATAAGAAGAGAGACAAGGCTCTGAAACTTTGGGGTCTTTGCCCTGGAGTTTCGCAGCAGGGAGTCTTAGTCCTGATTCCCAGGAGCCAGGTGACTGGAAGCTGTCTGGGAGGTGGACCTTCTCCCTAGATGAATAGGGGCTGCAGTCTTAGCATATAGCATGGCCAAGTCACCCGTGCATGACATTGCCCAGACAGAAGAGGCCTTTAGCACACAGTCAGGGACTGGAGACGGGTGAGAATACCCTGACTGGTTGGAAGGGCTTTTTCCTACAGCCCCAGGCCTTCCACACTTTGCCTTCTGGGAAACTGACCCAAGAGAATAGGGCAACAAAGCTGTCCAGAGGTGAATGGACTTGAAGATGAGCTGACTTGGGCTCAAGTCTGCCTCTCAGTCTTCCTTGCAGGAAGGACAGATGACGAGGTGACTGCACTTCTCTGAGCCTGAGTCTCCCCACCTGGGAAGTGTGATGGTAGCATCTCTGCAGGGTAGACATAAGGTGAGAGGAAAGGCATGCTGGGCCTGAACTCAACTCAGGAGCCGCAGGGCCTGTGCAGCACAGCAGAAGCTGCAGCGTGACTGTTGGTCTGAGAAAGGCCTGGGTGGCTGCTCTCACTCCTGCCTCTAAGGGTCCCTGTGGCCTTGAACATGAAGCCCTTTCAGGACTTCTTTGTGTGCAGCCATGGAATTAATCTAGGAGACAAAAGCGGGGGTCATTTCTGAGGCCCATTTCTGAGCCCCCACATTTCAGGCACTTCCTTGAAAACATTTCAAGTACTAATCATTTAACCCCCACAAATACCCCCACAAAATGGGCCTTGTTTGTCTCCTTACACAGGTGAAAAAACAAAACCAACCAACAAACAAAAAATGAGTCAAGAGACTTTGGGACTTGTCCAAGGCACACGGCTGATAAGGGCTGAAGTAAGGATGCCTGCAGAATCTTTTCTGGTTCTGAAGATACTAAATTTCCCAAAGTTGAAACAGGCAGAGCCCCCAGTTTGCTACAGTGAACTGCCCCATCTTCATGTCTGATCATTGAACACACAGAGCACCGAGCCCTCCTTCCTCCCTGCCCTCCCCAGGAACCTCACATCACTCCGTTTCTCCAGAATCCAGAAGCACCCCTGGCTGCCGTGGGGCCCTTTCTGCTAATGGAGTGAGCAAGGCAGATATGTAATGTGCATGGGAGGGCAGTAAAGACAGAGAGGAGAGGGGTAGTGAACTCATTCTGTGGGAGATGTGGAGGCGTGTGCGGGCCAGGGAAGGTCATGGGGGAAGAAAGAGCAGAACTTTGTGGGGAAAGAGGGTGGAGAGAGGCAATAAGGAGAGGGAAAAATAAATTTAAAAAAGGAGAGGGAAAGGCAGAGGGAGGGAGACAGAAGGAGGGGGAGGGAGGGGAAAGAGAGAGTTCCTAGGCCTTCAAAAGCTGGACCCCATCAAAGAGGAGGCATTAAGAGGGTCATGGTCCTGAGCATCAGGAATAGGGAGCTGGGTCCCAGTGACAAGAGCAAGTCAGAACCACCAGGGTCAGAGGCACAGAACAGTCCTGGATGCACCCCCAGGCCATAGAGTGAGCTAGCAGAAAGGACACAGAAGTGGATAAGTGTGCCTCCACTTCAGCTCGCTTCTGAAAACTTGTATGCTTCCTCCTCATGAGGACTCAGTCTGTAAGACCACCCATGACCTAAGCTGTGAAGTAAATGTCAGAGCATCTGGGTAGTAAATATCTGGAAATAAAATATTTTCTGTTAGTTTTGGATAGGTTTGGAAATCCTCAGCATATAATTTTAAATAAAATCAATAAAGGTAAGACTAGATAATAGAGTTACTGTATAAACAGCAATTCTGCCTGCTGAGTCCCAGGTCCATGTTTGCGTGTACGTGTGTGCATGCCTGTATTTGTGTATGTGTGTGTGTGTGTGTGTGTGTGTGTGTGTATGTGCATGCGTGCATGCAGGCTTGCCTGTTGAGGCCAGCAAACCACCCTGGGTCATTCCTTAGGTGTTGCCCAACTTTTTTGTTGTTGTTGTTTTTAATGTGAGACAGGCTCCCTGCTCTGCTGCGGGATCACTGGTTATTTTAGGCTGGCTACCCCATGAATCCACAGAGATCTATGCCCTGGCCTCCCAGCGCTGGGATTCTAAGCTTGAACCTAGCTCCTTTTTATCTGGGTTCTGGGGAATGAACTTGGATCTTCGGACTTGCACAGGATCTCTTTACCAAGTGATCTATTTCCCCGGCTCCCTGGCATTTCCTGTGTCCTATTGTGGGTCATTTCCAGCACCCAGACTAGCAAATTTCTACAACCATCTGAAATGTCACTAAATTCTAAAGTAACGAAAGCCACTCCTGTGACTAATCCTGAGAGTTTCCAGGCAAACAGAAGCTGAGAGCTGGAGGAAAAGGGGACTTTGTCTCCTCAGTATCTCAGAGAAGCTGAGCTAGAGTCCCTGGTGACATTGAAATCAGTACAGAGGTTGCCAGGGACAAGCTTTGGAATCACATAGGGGACCAGGTCACAGTGGAATCTGTATATTATGTTGCTATACTGATTCTGACACGTGTAACATCTGTGCTGAGGTTAGCATGTCACAGTTAGACATCAGCGTGTCACACTGAGTCTCTGGGGTTACAGTGGGCTGCACCTGCCTGGTACTGTGAACCCAGGATTAAGAGGTGTTGCCCTCAGATGTGACAATAAGTTCCATTTCACTCAGAGATGGACGTGTGCTGTTCATTGATATTCATGTTTTCCAGCATCACGAAGTGCAGGGCCCTGGGCTAGAGTGTGAGGGAAGCTTCTTCAAGTGAGCCAACCAGTGCCCACATTTGAAAGCATGCCCTCAAATGCAAGCGTGCTGAGGAGTGATATTTTACCCTATGACATCAATATTCAGGGCCTTTTTGGGGGAGGAGACAAGCTTTCCCCCAGGTCATTGAAGAAGCAGGAAGTCGAGCTAGCCTGAAGCTGGGACATGCTCCATGCATGGGAAATGACAGAGCTCAGAAGGTCTAGGAAGGCTCTGAGGAGCTTTCAGAGAGACTGGAGTGAGGAAACAGACCCCCTCCACCAGTCCTGCCAGGCCAAGTCACCAATGTGATTCCCCGTCCAAGCCTGACAGAAGCTCAGCCTGTCTGAGGGAATTAGAATGGCTGGAGGTTCCTACTCCAGACTAAAGCTGCCAGGGAAGACGTTAACTCAAGATGAACAGCTGCTCTTCAGGGTTACTGATGTCAGCTAGGAACAAACTACCAGGCTTCTGGTGCTCTGAGAAGCCCCTCTGGGGATCCTGAGCTGTAAAGGTCCCCTCTGCAATCACTGTCCCTCCCACAGTGTGCTGGGACCTTTGAGCAGACAGCAGTGGCAACATGTTTCTGCTTAGGATTTTAAAAATCAGCCTTGGTGAGTTATAGTTTTGTTCAATGAAATGTCCTTATTTAATTCTGCAGCCTAATATAATCTCGAGAAATTTACATTCTCTATTAACACACCTGCAATATAAAAAGTGCCCACCGCCACCAAGATCCACTTTCTAGCACTGGGTTTAGAGTCACCAGTTTTAGAATTTCACACAGATCTTTGTAAATTTTTTGAGACCTGTCTTGTTTGTGATACGCATGAATCGTTCTTTTCCACAGTTGAGCAACATCCCACTAGATGGACAGACCACAACTGGTTTCTCCACACACCTGTTGATGGACATGGTTGCTTCTGGATTTGGTCTCTCATACACAAAGCTGTTATGAAGACCAGTATATGAGTCTCTACGTAGACATGGCTTTTATTTCCCTTGGGTAAATACTTGTGAGTGGAATGGTGAGTGGGTGGGTAATTGTGAGAACATTCTCTTTAAACTTCCACCAGCAGTGTGAGAGTTCTCGTTGCTCAATTTCCTTGGCAACACTTGGAACTGTCAGGATTTAAATTTTGTCTGTCCTTGGGGTGAATGACAGGATCTTTTTATTTATTATTAATTTTTATTGAGCTCTACATTTTTCTCTGCTTCCCTCCCTGCCTCTCCCCAATTTACTCAGGAAATCTTGGAGTGACAGGATCTTAAAGTGCATTGTAACTTCCCTGATCATACAGAGAACTTTTTCCAGTGCTTTTTGATCTCTGAGAATCTTCCTTGGTAAAGATCTATTCAAATACTTTCTGAGTGCAGTTTTTCTTGAATTCTCGTGGTTCTTTACATATTTAGGCAAAGCTCCCTGTCAGATTTTTATACAGCCTTCCAGTCTGTGGGTCACCTTTTCATTTGCTCAGCAACATCTTTTCAATAGTCACAGTTTTAAATTCTCATGAAATCCATTTATTAATTGTGCATCTAATCTAAGAAATATCTTCTTATCCCGTTTTGTAAAAATTTCTGCTATATGCCCTTCCTGGTGTACTAAATTGCTTTTCTTTGATTTTTTGAAACATTGTGTGGGTGAAGGACAATACTCCAGTACCCTGTTCCACAATTTGGTCCTTCAAGCAAAACAGCCACCATCTTCACCAGGTCAGATGTGCTGACTTGGCAAGAGTTCATCAGAATTGGCCTGTTGACTGATGAGGTTCCCTCAGATAGGGGGAGGGTGGGGAGGGTCATGTAACTTGTTCCTAGTATTGTCTAATTCTACCCTAATGTGGAGCCTGTGGTCTTGGGAGTCTAGAATGCATAGACTGGAGAGGGAACTCTGTTCAGCTAAGGGAAAGCTGTCATCCATGCTGGGTGAAGACTTTTAGTTCAGCTGCTCTTCTCCCCACCCCTGCCAGTCGCCTCTCACCCCTGATCTATAAGCAAGCCCCCAAACTCACTGGTTCCCTGGGATGATTTTTGGTGCAGTTGTTGTTGGGGGTTTATAAGGATGGGGTAGATATTGTTTACATCTCCCCAGAGAAAGAATTCTTCCCATATTTGTCAAATGCCACTTCGATCTTGACTCTTTGTGCATCTCTGTCCCCACCCAGCCATGCCCTGGTTTACACAGCCTTTACTCTGGAAGATTGGGAACAGGGAACAAGACAGCACGGGCTGAGCTCCCACAGGGAAGTCCAGGCAGATGGAAGTGTGCTTGGATATTTCTGTTTAAATGACAAATGTGTGTGAGACCTATTTATGTGTCTACAGCAGGAGTGAGAGGAACAAGGCATCAGCTCGGCACTAATGTCCTTCCCAAGGGATGGGGTGGAGGGGGTGGGGCAAGGCATGGTTCCTAAGAGGAATAAGCTAAAACAGGCTTGAGACATTTCAACCAAAATGCAAGACAGCCCAACTGGGATATTAACCCCATGGCACTTCCCGGCCGCTTCTGGGGCACTAGGTGCAACATTCCTCAAGCATGCCACGCAGGCAAGAGTCAGAAGCCTGGGAATCAGAATTGGGAAGACTCAGTCCGGGATGGGCAGAGTGCAGAGTGGCTTCTAAGACCAAAATCTTGCCTTCATGCAGGGATGAACTCTCACAGGGCAAGGTGGATGCTGAAACAGTCAGATCTGCCGGAGCTAAGCACCTTGTTCAGTTCTAACTCTCAGAACTGTCCAGCTCAGGCAGTTGCTGAGCAGCTGCTCAAGAAGTGTGGCAGGGCCAAGACAGATGGCTGGTTCTGTTTTACCTGATGGGGTGTCTTCTCTGCTGAGTTTTCCTACACTTTGCTCTGTGATCTAGGTCTCCATCTCAAACAAGCAATAGTGGTTGCATCAGTTTCCAGGATAGCAATAATAGTGTGTTACAGACAGAAGGGCTCAGACAGCAGGGCTGTTCCTCATCTGCCTTGGCCGCAACTGCAAGATCAAGGTCCTGGCAGAGCCTTACTCCCAGTGAGGGTGCAGGGGAGCGTCTTCCTGAACCCCACCCCTGCCTTCTGAGGGTCTGCCCCAACCACCACCCATGCCTTCTGAGGGTCTGCCCCAACCACCACCCATGCCTTCTGAGGGTCTTCCCCAGCCCCACCCCTGGCTTCTGAGGGTCTGCCCCAGCCACACCCCTGCCTTCTGAGATCTGTCGTGGCCTTCTCCTGCATTCTATGTCCTTGTTTTTTAGCATTGAGGCTCCATTATTTATGTGGTGGTCTCCCTGTGTCTCTGTTCAAAATATCTTTTTTTGTAAAGATATAATGAATTTGTGGGCTCAATCCACTCCAGTATAACCCAATCCTAGCTTAACTAGCAACACCTGCAATAACTTGTCTTCAGATGAGGTCACATTGGGAGGGACTGGGGATTTTGGCATGTGAGTATTAAGGAGTCATGTCCCAAGTGACAGGCTACTGAGTCTCCACTGAGACTAGTGTGGTCCCCTGCAACACCTGTTAAGATGACCAGTTAACACCACTACTCCCTAAGAAGAAAGTGGGCGTCAAGAAAACTGGACATCCGGCCTCAAAGTTACCCAGGTTGTAACCAGGGTAACAAGGCCGGGAGACCACTGAACACAAATAAGCCCTTCTTGCACCCTGTTATGATGTAGGAGGGTCATCTGTCTATGTATTACTTTTATTGGTTAATAAAGAAANTGCTTAAATGAATACAATTTGTGTGTTGTTATTTCGGGGTATAAGGTAGCCGTGCGGGAGCCAGGCGGGACGAAAGCAGGCCCGCTCCCCTCATCACTACAGAATGGCGCCCAATGTGGTGAAAAGCAGGCCCTCTCCTCTCTCGCTATACTGTTACCCTCGCCTTTACGCTCTGCATACATTAGATCTAGAATCTCACACCATAACCACAGAGAACACAGACCGTAATGCTGAAATGGCAGGACCCCTGGGAAGTTTGGAAATCCTTACAGATTTGTGTTTAGTTCAACACAGCATAGTCCCAAGCTGCCCTGCCGCAAACAAGACCACATTGCTATGGATTCTGAGCCTGACTTTTAAAAGCAGAGTCCCCATGACTCTGGGTCCAGGCAACCCCAGCTCCCCAGTCCCCTGCCCACACCATAGTGGACGGGTATCCTCAAGGGTGAATGACACTCAGTGGAAGTTCACTCATCTGAACAACACAGCTGAAGCCCAAAGAACCAGCCTGGAAAAGCCAGCTGTTCTGCAAGATGGCAATTTTTTTACAGCCACCAAGATACTAAGTGATGGCCACTGCCCAAATTAACCATAGATCAAAAGAACAAGAGTGTCTTTCTGGTTCGGTGTTATTATACCTCAGAGCCATTTTAGCAGACTGTCAAAAATCTCAGTAAAGGGAGTGGAAAAAATAAGCCAGGTGCCCTTTTATTAATAGGAAATTACCCTGAAGGGTCAGATGAAGTTGTCTGAGTGGCCCTGAAAAGCAGGTCACACAAACTTTGGGAAGAGCAGAGGACTTGCTGAATGTTGAGTTTGGGGGAGGAGAAGGAGCTGCCATAGGCTTTGATTTCTGTTTCCATGACTACCCTTTCTTGCAGAGTTAAAGTAGCTTGTTTTTATTTTAACATGCAGCTTAAACCAACTCAAAGGTAACAGTTTATGATTTGGATATCTAGGGGTCCAGAGCAGGTCTCACAGGACAAACCCACAGTGGGGACCCTGGGGAGGAAAAGACTGGCTTTCCCAGTTCCCAGAAGCTTCCCGGGTTCTACGCCCCCATTCCAGGCAACAGTGGTGCCCCTTATGCCTCACATCCTGACCTCTGACCTTGTGTCACTTCAAAGGTCCATTACCTGCTCAGATAAGCCCAGGGAATCGCCACAACTCAACTCCTCACTTCCGCCTGTGACATTCCCTCTGACACCATCTCACGGCCTGTGACTTCAGACCTGCGGATTTTTGAGGCCCATTAATTTTACCTGCCACAGATGGCAAGGGTTAAAAGTTGATTTTATAAATGTGCAGATCCATTCAGAGATGTATGGTAATTTCTTTAAGCACAGCCCGCTGGTAAGTAAATGTTCTGGATGAGATGTAGAGCTGTCCAGTTATGAAGCTTAAACACGAACACACTCAAGAGCACACACTCTCACACACACAAACATACACACTCACACACATTCACATACACACACACTCACACACACACATGCGTGCTCACACACACACTCACACACACGCTCACACACACTCACATACACACACACTCACACACACACGCTCACACAATATCCCTGCTATGCCCTTCTCCGCAAGGACACAAGGACATGTACCACAGCCTCACTTCAGGTGACAGGGTATGACTTAACCTGCCCACATAGAATGGTAGGCACCTGCTGAGCATGCACCATCCTCCAGCCCTGCCAGTCACTTAATGTCATCTGTCTACTCCCCAATCCATGAGGCAGGAACGTGTCCTAATCTAAATGGAGAAAGTGAACCACAGGGACATCACACAACTTGCTTAGAGAGTCACCTCAGGATTCTCAGGAGAAGCAGAGCTGGTATGGGAACACAGACCATCCATATTCTGAGTAGAGATGCTAAAATCCCCACCCCACAGATGGAAGCTTAGAAGGGAAATGGAACACAGGCTTTGGAGGACCGATCCAGCCTTCATCACCAAAGCAAACTCTCATATATACTGGTTACATGATGCACCCCATTAAAGCTGCCGAATCAATACTAGGAGGTGCTATCTCCACCTCAGGCTGACTGAGTTCTGTTGATCAAAGTGAGAATTAGTAGTGGGATTGGAGCAGCCTACAGCTAGAGATGGCTTTGGTGATGCTCACAGGTGGTAGAGCGCTGAAACATTTTCCCCTTTAACAGAAAGCAGATCAGATCCTTCTTAAGAAGTATCTTGTTAGAACATTCTAGGAAGGCAAGGAGAAAAACTGAGTCTACCTAAAAGTGGACAGTAGGATGGGGAATCAGCCTGATTGTGCTGACATCACCCTTGTCGTGGAGATCAGTGGGGGAGACTGAACACCTGAGCATCTCCTTTGAGGTCAGAACCCACACTCTGCCATGTCAGAGATGTCGGTCCATCCCGCCTTCATTTCTGAAGCCCCCCAGGGGCCTGTGTGCCTACAGAGTGAAGCACAGACCACAGTCCCACGAGAACACAAATGTGAGCACTTCCTCAAGAGAGAAACAGCTACGGCTCAGAGAAGCTGAGCACACTGTCCAACATCACACAGCCAGAGCTAGGATTTGGCTTGTTTTCATTGGAGATGCAAGTAAAGGAGATACAGTGAGAAAGAGCCCAGGTAGATGAAGACTCATGGAGTCTGAACTGCTCCCAAAGCCAGACAGGGTCCTGTGACAAGGCCCACCCTCATGTGACAAGCCCTGTTAGTTTCCCTGGGTGACTATGTGTCGTGTAGCCCTGGGACATTCTCAGGAGCCCTCAGTGACTTACAGAGATGATGGCAGCTAGGGTCTCAGTTCCACCAGTGCTCAGCGTGATGTATGGGATCTTGTCCTGAGGGATCCCAGCTTCCCCAAAGATGCTATTGGTATAGAACCAGATCTGTAATACAGAAAAGAAAAGACATGTCATCCAGAGACCTCAGCCTCCTCCCCAAGTTAGAATAAGGTGTGAGAATATCTCTACACAGTGCCATTGAGTCCAGACACACAGCTGAGCTGTGCCATGTGGCCATGTGGCTTCCCCTCTTCTTCACTAAAAGACTTCTGTGCTCCTGGGAGTGATGGCTGCCCACCCGAGACACTGATTCCTAGACTGCCTTGCAGTTAGGAGGGTAGCAACAGAAATATTGGTGGGGCTTGCAGGAGGCTTCTTATTCTACTTACATTTATTTACATGGACTAGTGTGTGTGTCAGGGGAGGGGAGGTCAGAAGACAAGTTGTAGGAGTCTCTTTCCACCATGTGGAATCTAGGGATTGAATGCAGGTCAGACGTGGCAGCAAGAGCCTTTAGAGGATGAGCCATCTCACTGGCAGCCCTCCTCTCCCTCCTGCCCAACCCCATTTTCTTCCTCCTCTTCTTTTAAAGAAACTTTATCAGAGAGGTACACTCTCAAGTTTATTTTATTCTGCCCATTTTCCTTTCTGTGGTCAAGGCTGGCAAACGTGATGGTTGGAGCCTCAGTAGTCCTCTCGATTAGCATGCTCTGTGAGGATCAAAAACTATTTCTACTCCACAAAACATTTTACTCTCACCCACTAGGAACTGCCATGGTGGATCTACCACAGCACACACGGTACAAACGATGCTCCTGAGGTCTGGATAACTTCCATGGTGAATCTACCACAGTATGTATATATGGTACAAACGATGCTTCTGAGGTCTGTGTGACTGCCATGGTGGATTTACAACGGTACATATGGTACAAACGATGCTCCTGAGGTCTGTGTAACTGTCATGGTGGATCTACCACAGTACATATGGTACACACAATGCTTCTGAGGTTTGTGCAACTGTACATGTACAGTCAGGTCCAAAGGAAATTCCTACCCCCTGAACCCCCAAAGTCAATTCCAATATTCAGAAATGAGTTCAACCTGGACTATAGGAGGCTCTCTGACTGTTATATAAAAGCCAGCATTGCTCAGGAGCTTGTGAAACTGGTTTTCGTCTGCCAAAGGGAATCATTTCCCACACCCCTGGCATAGGGGACATATGAGGTGCCTAACATCATATGAAAGCCCATGTTGGCCTCTAGGCTCCCTTAGCATCTCAAGTTCCTCTTCCACGCTTTAAGGTCCTCGCTAGCGTTCTGCCCTCACCTCCTCCTCTACCCTCACTAGGCACTCTCTCACTCCTCTCTGCTCTGTTCTCCATCTCTTGCTATCCTGTTATCTCCACTGTTCTCCTCCACTTTCCTGCTGCCCTAGCCCTGGTCATATCCAGTTTACTTCTTTTCCCCTCTGCTCTGGACTCTTCCAGATGTCTCCAGCTGTTCTCTCTCTCTCTCTCTCTCTCTCTCTCCCTAATCTACAATAAAAAAACCTTTAATCATATCATGGACTTGTCAGCAGTTTCTTCACTGGGCCCCCTTGCATACAAAAACACCAGGACAGCAACAGCTCTTGGCAGAGCCACGGAAGCTCACAGCTCAGGCACAACACTGGCTACACACCTCTGACATTTGTGTGAGGAATCCGTCGTTTCCACTCTACCTCATTACAAACAGTTGTTTGAGAAGCTTGTACCCAGCATGTGGGTAGGCTTGCAGTGACAGGTAATTCTACACAGGGCCTCGTGAACACCCAGGGACACAACTCAAATCAGTTACTGTCCTGATCCTTGCTATCAATTGGCAGAGATGGGTTTTATCATTCACATGAGGCAAGGGGACCCTGCCCTGTGTTATCTGCCTCCCATTTGAGTGGGTGGGGGAGGTAGGACTTTAGTCTACCAGTATGAACCTTGGCTACCAAATTTGCAGGGAACAGAGGCAGCCCCTCACTAGCCCGCCAGTTCTTGTATGTTTGAGGCTACCTATCCTTCCAAACCCTCAGTGTCCCTGGATTTGTCACACAAGCTCCCTCCCCTTTGGGTAGACATGGTCTCCCAGAACCTGTTACGGTTGGATTGCAGACCTGATTAAAAGGATTATTTATTGTCACCTCAACTCAATGGTTTTTAGGGCCACCATGCTCTCTGCCTTCCACTCACGGGGAGACAGAGCTTGCAGCCCCCACCCACACCTGGCATGTATTTTCCTGTAGAAGCTTTCTCCAGCTCTGCGTCATCTCATCTCAGAATCTCTCACCTGCTCCTCTGCCTTTCGTGACCCTTCTCTTTTCTAGTTTCCTTTCTCTGTGCAGTGGCTCAGCTGCGGACATCCTCAGCAGGTTGAAAGGCAGTGGTAAGAGTCACTGTGCATGACGTTCTGTGTTCACTGTAGTGTGGCCATGGAGAGGGCTAAGCAATCTTGCTGAGTGCATTTAGACAGGAGCTGCCCTTCACCCCCGCCCCAACCCCAGCCTGGAGCCTATGATGTCTGCAGAGCTATTCTGCCCCATTCTGCCTGATCCATGAAGCACCCTGCCCCTACACATCATTCCAAGGAAGGAGAAGTAACTGCCTTCGCTTTGACCTCTGTGTAAACTGAAGTGATATGATTTGACAGTTTTGGGCCCTTGTGACATGAGGGAGGAAGTACCTAGAACACTCAGAGTCACGGAGCCATGGAGCCAGGGCTGTCCCCATCTCACAAAGCCAGCGTGAGCAGCTTTGAGTAATTGCCCTTCCAGATGGTTCTGTCTCCCTATGGAGATATGCAGACACCTCTGTTGACGGTCTGTCTAGGGGGCATCTGTGAGGCCATCTTCCTTGGGGATGTATCTCTGAGGAACCCCAACAGGGGCAGGGCTGGTGTCTTTCTGAGTCTCCATGTCAATGTTCAAATGCCTTCCTCTTAGCTCCTGGTGAGTGTTTTGATGAGGCAGTATGCTAGGCAATCATTCTAGCCCATCATGGCTGTGAGAGGGCTGAAGAGAACACAAGCGCCACACCCCCACAAAATGACACTAGAGCGGAGAGGTACCCGCTGGGAACCCACTCTCTTGGCTGTAAACACAGTGGCCATGGGCTAAGAGATGCGGTCTGACCTTCTTTGCCAACATATGCCCATGGCTGTCTCCTCTTTGTCCAGGGTATGAGTGACCTTTCTAGTGGTGATAAAGCAGCTGACAAGAAGTAACTTAGGTGGATGGGTTTTGATTTGTTTTGGCTCTTTGTTTGTCTATCGTGCTGGGATTCATGGAGGTGAGACTCCTCACAGTCTCGCAGACCAAGAAGTAGCAAATGGGAACCTGGGCTGTGACCCGAGAACTGTCCAGCAGGGACACACTTCCTCATGCTCACCTCTATCTTCTAAGTGTCCATAGTAGCCCCGAACAGCCACTTTCTGGGGACCATGTGCCCTAACACATGACCCTGTGGAGGACAGTCCACATTCAAACTACCACACCCAGAGCAAGACAATGGACATGCTTTCTGGACATGGTAATCAGAACCATGCTCTGGGAATCTCACTTTACATGGCCAATCTAACTCTCAACATGGCCAGGCCCTTGAGGCAGCAGATTTCCTGGTTTGCCCGAGAGAGCTGCAGATGCCATCGCTCCTTATAGAGCGGAAATGGGGAGGCAGAGTTGGTCAGAGATGTAGGCATGGGAAAGGAGGGAGAAAGATTCAAACATACTGCATTGCTGCTGGCTCTGAAGATGGAGGAAGGAGGCCACAAGCCAAGCAAAGGGGGCAGCTCCAAGAAGGCTGAGAAAACGGAGGAGTGGATTGTCTTCTGGTGTGTCCGGGAGGAGGGTGGCCTGATTTGATTTGAGGACCTCTGACCTCCGGAGATGTCTGGTGACAAGTGGTTTGAAGCCTCTGGTTAGTGCTGTGATTCATTTTGTCCAACAGTGACAGGAAATAGATACACTGGAAGGACGTAGTTTATCTATATAACACTTTCCCAGGAATGTGTTCTTTCCAGAGATCATGATCTATGGCTCTATTATGAGGCCTAGCATGAAAAACTTGCTCATTTATTAAACATTTTCCGGGTACTTGCCTAGGCTTCATCCCTGCTGGGCAGAACCTTACTTGCTTCTTCTCTGTGTGTCCTGCTCAAGTCCTTAACCAATTAAAAGCATGGGTGCTTTCCCTGCCCCCATCCTTGTTCTATCAACAGCTTTGCTATGTAACACCAGGTTAGGCCTCAGGCCAGGATGTACATAGACCAAGCGTTCCTTGGTACTAAACCAGCTAAAGCAGGCAGGGTTTGAGAATGGCCACGCACAGAACAAACACAGGGGGAATTGTTGCCAAATTGAAGCCCTGACCCATAAAATGCCTTTGGTAACTGTCCTGAATCAACACAGATGTTAGATAGTCTGCCACAGTTCCATGTGGTGAGTGTGTGTGTGTGTGTGTGTGTGTATGTGTCTGTTTGTGCATATGCATGTGTGCATATATGTGGAGTGTGTGCATGCGCATGCATGCCTGTGTGTGCATGTGTGCGTATAAGTGGATCCTGGTCAATGAGTCCCAGGATCCACTTCTCTCTCTCCCAGTGCTGGGATTACAGGTATACCCCATCTTGTTGGCCTTTTTAATGTAGGCTCTGGAGATGGGTACCAGGTCCTCACACCACTAAGCACTTTACCCACGGGGCCATCTCCCTTTCTCTTAGTTCCTTCTTAGAGAATTCCTTTTGATTGAGAGGAGGGAGAGGAGGGGAGACATTAAGGGAGAGGAGGAACAAACACCATCAAGGCCCTTGAGCTCCACTTGCTCTTATTTTAAAAATAGCTGATCTTAGACACCACATGGACAATGTGCTGTTAGTCTCCTGCTAGTTCAACTGCAGATACCAAGTTATGATGCAAATGGCTGCTTAAGCTACTCTGCAGATTGACAGCAAATTCCCAACCCTTCTACCTCAGCCTCCGGAGTTTCCAGATCTGAGGACCCCACCAGACCAGGAACTTTTAGCCACTTCCACTAAAAACTCCGAGTCTTGACTTGAGCCTGTCTGATTGGTGACTGAAAGGGGACAGATGGCAGGTCTGACCAACAGGGCAAAGGAATTTAGGGGTAGCTAAAGGCTGTTAACTCAGTGTCAGCACATTCTAGAGAACGCGGAAGCCGACAGGGACTCTGGCATCAATGGCCAGAGCAATCCATAAGGTCTGTTTAATAGAGTGGTTCTCAGCCAGGGTAGCTTGACCTCTGGGTCTGCAGCTAGGCAGGGACCAAGGATGACACTAAACACTGCACCTCAACCCTGTGGTTTCCAGGCTCAGATGTAAATGGTTTGGAGCAGAGACGCGCTGGCCTAGTGAAGGCGCTGGGGACTTAGAGAGGGGACCAGGGTGTGATCTGACAGGGAAACGCTATGCTCCCTGGGCCTTGAGCTGCCTGTAAGATACTATGTCTTCTTCATATGAGAAGTATATATGATGAACCCACCTTATAGGACTTCTTGGGAACCAATACAGCCAGATGGCTGTATTGACCAGTGTCTCCCAAAGGACAGACCATAGCCATCTAAATGAGGGACAAGACATATTTTAAAGCTACCCACTTTTTTTAAAATCTGAGTTAGTTCTTAATCATGGCCTCTGGGTTATGGAGGAGAAGGCTGAAGTTCAGGGGAGGGCCTAGACCTGAGCCAGTGTGTCAGGCTTGAGGCTGACATTTACCACTAACTGGCATGTGTCCCTTTGTCTACAAAATGTGTGAAGTTATGTTCTGTGACTCCCTGGAGCTGAGGTGGGAACAGCATGAGAAACACACATGGAATACATTGAGGGGGCTTTGAGGTCCTTCATTGCTTGGGGCTTAAGTATGTAGAGGACTTAAGAACTTGAGATTCAGACAATCAGTACTCAAATCTCCTTTCTGCTGCTTCTTGCTAACAACCTTTGAGAAAAGGTCTCAGTGTCTCTGTGCCCAACATTGAGGCTTGAAAGACAGACAGCTCCTGGCCCCTTGTGTGCACTATGTGTGCACCCGATCAGGACCACAGCTGAGTGCATAGTTGGGCCAGGGAGAGCAGATGGCCCAGGTTGCTTTCTCTAGGTACATGACCTAGGAAACCAAGCCTCTGACTAAAGCTTTTTTCCTGTGTCAGGCGTATGAAGTGGGGAGCTGGAAACAGTCACCCCTATGCCTGCAGCCCACCAGATAAGATTTTTCCGGCACACCTCTGTGCAGTGGGCTTGAAGCCACCCTGGCAGAATTCATCCATTACAGGATATGCAGATGGTAAATTAGGTCCTGGTGGAGGAGAAGGGTCTGCCCAGTAACGTCATGGCTCTCCATCTAACAGCCTCGTTAAGCAAGAACTCCACATGTACTTATGACTCCAAGTATGAGCCTTAGGAAACAGAGCATCCTTCCTCTCCCCTCAGAACAAGGAGGGTCTGATATACCTGACCTTGAACTTGTCCGAGGGAGGAAAATGGCAAGATGTACAGTGGCCACCTGGGCCTAGGCTGAGCACTGCACTCTCCACTCCATGTTGTTCTTCTCACTTAACCAGACCAAAGCAAAAAGGCAGAAATGACTAAGGAGCTGAGTGATCTCATTTTACAGCAGAGTTTCCAAATATAGAATCTGGAGATGGGGATGCTGAAATCAGGCAGAACGTGTGGCTGCTATCTTCCTAGGCAGTCATTTCTCCTTTGTTGGACAGGAGCCTTGCTTCCACTCCCTCCCCCACCTGAGCACTACCCTGCATAATAGCAGGGGTGTCGGACTCTCATTGAGCAGGTATAAGGCTGAGCTCCATCATCTGAGCTCTTTGGGGGTCCTCCCCACAGCTCCCCTTCTCTCTCTCTCTCTCTCTCTCTCTCTC
>LOEQ01004630.1:0-16580 GCA_001685075.1 Bramus lutescens | reverse complement strand
CTAGGACAGGGTGTGGCAGTAGCCGGGCGCCACCACTCATTGCCCTCTTCCTCTGGAGCAGCCCCTGACATTTGTGGTAACAGATGGCTGAAGGATTACATTCCTAGGCTCTGCAGCAGGGAGGATAGGCTGTGAGATCATGTTCTGTCCAAGGGGACGTGAGCAGAAGAGACACGATCACAAGGAATTCTGAATTCTTTCTCGCTTGTTCTCTTCTGGCTGGAATTCAGGGTGATGGCAGCCTCTTTAGAAGATGATACCTAGAGGGTCTTCATCACAGAGGCCTCCCTGGGCCTGATCTATGGGGCATCTATCTGCCCATCACATTTCCCATGATGACATTTCATTTCTACTCAGTTAATAAAATATCCTCTCTCTTGGGATGGGTTTAGGCTCTTGCATTGTGGAATATTATTTTAATGATAGAAGGATGTGTTACGTTTGTTTATGTTGCATTTTTTAATTATGTAAAGATGTCTTGTATTTGTTTCACCTAGTCTGCCTAAGGTATCTAATTGGTCTAATAAAAAACCAAATGGCCAATAACTAGACAGAAGAATGATAGGTGGGCCTAAGGTATCTGATTGGTCTAATAAAAAGCCAAATGGCCAATAGCTAGGTAGGCAGGATAGGGATAGGCAGGGCTTGTGGGCACTGATAATAAGTAGGAGAAGAAATCTAGGCAAAAGAGAGAAGAAGAGAAAGAGAGAGAAAGAGAGGGCCACATTCAGGGCCAGAGCCAGGCAGCCAGCTTCCAGCGAGCATGGAGACAGCAGGAAAGTAAGATATACTAAAAGAAAGTTTAAAAGTCCCAAGACAAAAATGTAGATAAAGAGAAATAGACTAAAATAAGAGCTAAGGTAAAGTCAAACATTCACAGATAATAATGTTTCCATGTCATGATTTGGGAGCTGGTTGGTGGCTTAAAAAATCCTGTTTCACTCTTGTCCCCAGTTTTAGGCTCAGACAGTGCCTCTTAAATAACTAAGATCAAGAACTAGGACTTGGTCCTTGGCCATTGTGAACTAAAAATGGTTGAGTGGAAATGTCTGAAAGGGCCTGCGGGATCTATTACATCCATGACCTTTCTGTGCCATGAATCTTTTACCCTCTGAGTGCGTATACAGCCTCCTCCCACTGACTCCGAACTCGGTTATATGATTTCAGATTAAAATATTGAAAATATGCATGCATTTCCCACTTCCTGTCTCAGAGATTGGTGATCTCCATGAACACATTCCTGAGGTGGCTTGCTGGAGGATGAGCCATGTGGAGAAGAGCTACGGCCACCCTTGGTCAGACTGCTGGCAGTAAGTGTACCTCAGTTTATTCTGGGAAAGATTTCAAGGCCAAATCCTATCCAGATTAACAGAGCCACACAGCTGCTCTCCGGACTCACAAGCAATAACAAATGCTGCTATCTTGAGTTTTGAGGCATTTGTTATGCAGCATTAATAGAATAGCTTACTGTTACAAGAGCCTGTCCCACAATATTTTCAACAGACTGGGCAAGTGTATTTCTTGTCCAGTGTCAAGCAAAGAGCCAGGAAATGCAGTGTGTGTCTGGTTCAAGCTCAATGCTACCGTTGGCTTCTCTGTGTCATTTTCCAAGTGACCTGACTGATGCTCAGTTTCTGTCTGGCTTTGCCTTAAAGCAGGACTAGAAGTATGATTGGTTTCCTATGGTTAATAGGATCTAATGAGCTAGCCCAGGTGAGTGCCAGTACAGCAGTACAGACGGGCCACTCATGGATGGCGTCTCTCCATCTTCTTCTATTAAGACAGGCTCTCACTCTGTAGCCTAGACTGGCCTGGAGCTCATCGGGATCCTCCTGCCTCAGCCTTCAGAATACTGGGATTGCATGCATGCTCCACCACACCTGGACTTTGGTTTTGTTTGGAGAACTGGAGATTGAGCACAAGGCCTCACACAGGCTTGGCGAGTAGCACACTACTTAGGTTCACTACTCTCAGACATGTCTGCCCATCCTAACTGACTACTCAGGTCACTCCAGGAGGGCAGGGATGCCATCTCATGCTCTCGTCTTTCCCACTGCCTGACAGAACACCCAGCATGTCAAAAGTCAATTGTTTGCTGAACATCTGGCATGAAATTGGTACTGTCATTAATAGAAATGCAGATCTCAGTATTCTACTTCAACCCAAGGCCAGGATCTCAGTAGCTTCGTTCTTTTTACCACGTGGAGGTATAGTATTTATCAGGTTTTATGACTTAAAATGTATATACTAAACACACACACACACATGCATACAGACACACACTCATGCATACACACATGTACTGGACTGTGTAATCAGACTGCAGAGCCTCACTCCCTGAATTCCACATTACCCATTCTGACTATATGTAACTGATGCCTTCCCTGAGTTCCCTGTCTTAGTTGGGCAGACGGAGAGGAGTTTTCCCAAGTCAGGATGTACCATGTTTCCGGGAGAGGACTCAATTTCTTCCATCAAGCCCAGTTGCTTTCTGGAATCAGATCTCTTAGCCTCTCTTCAGTCATTGTCTTCACATTCCAGAGCCTCTGCTATCTGACCAGTGTCTGCAGGCGGGGAGGCAAAGAAAGCAGCTGTCCCACAGCACCCACCATGGTGCTTGCAAAGATGCTGCTGCTTTCCCTGTCCGTCTTCCTGGTCCCCAGCATAGCATCCTGCTGAGATCCAGGCATAAGCGGGCACTGTGTGATGGAAGGACCCACCTCTCGTGGCTCCTGCCTCGTCGTCCTTTTCAAGGAGGAGGTAGCGTGGGCTCTCAGGGAGAAATGGCAGGCTTGCCAGCTGGACCAAGGCAGGAACAACGATCACTCCAAACAGATATGGCCAGGTGCTCTCCTGCAGGGAGAAGACTCTGCTGATGGAGGAAGACTTTGGTTGATTTATTGGGGACATTGGACTAAGCAGCTTGGACTCCATGGGAGGCCTCTCTGCTCAATTTGTCCATAGTGCTAAGGGGAGGCATGGAGCAGATGAGCTAATGGCCCTGTGCACACAGCATCTTCCACACCAAGTTGGTGTGGAGCCCTCAGCATCTCCATGAGACAATGACCTAGCACATCTCTGAAAAGAAAGTAGATCCTGGCAGCCAAGCCACTCAGGAAGTACCAGAGATGGCTGCTTCCCTCACTTGGACCACCACAGCCGACCTGGGGGCTCCTTGAATTCCCTCCATTCCTCCAGCATGGCTCCTCCCAGGTTGCCATGGGCATGGAGACAGACTTGCTTGAGTGTGAACACTGGACCAAGCCCCTTGTGCAGTGCCCACCATCTTCATATTTTCAATGAAGATAGGGAAAGGAAGGATGGCATGGTCTCAGGAGCCCTTATGTGTGGAGGATCTTCACCTTTCAGATGGTAGGGAAAGACAAATGGCCACCTCCAACACGTGCCATCAATTTACTGGGTGCAGTGGCTCCCATCCAGCACAATTTAAATGCAGCGTGGAGCATAAATGCCTGTGCCCATCAAGGTGTCATTCTTCACTGTCTGTCACCCAGTTTTCCAAATATGCTCCCACTGTGCGCCCTGCATAGGAGCAAGCCACATAGGCAGCGTTGACGGGGAGGATGAAGGCTTTGGCTCCAAGGTGAGCCCTTAGTGTGTTTTATTTCCTAAGACAGGAAAAGGAAATAGATCAGGAAAGGATGAGACATGCTGGAACTAGAAAAGACTTCACACAATGGGCAGAGGTCTGCTGGCTTATTCAGAGCCCTTGGGTGTATGTGACTGCTTGTCCTCAGGCGCTTGCCACCTCTGATGGCTCTCAGGAGGGAGAATGTCCCTGTCAGCTTTTCTGAGGCCCTCTGAGGAACTCTGATGGCAGAGAGCCCACGAGAGTTCCAGACATTACCAAGGTGCCGCGGCAGGGACCCCTGAAGCACAGAGCAAGCTGGAGGGGGCCTTTTGGGGCACTCGGCCAGTGCTGGCTTAGTCCTCATCTCCAAGGTGACTCCAGTCCTCCTCCCCTTGCTGAAGCTAGTGACTACTCCTATTCAGAGGCCAGCACAATCCTTGCATGTCCCTTTGAAGGACGGGCAAGGCAAAGCTGGGCTTTTCAGCTTGGGGAGGCCTGTGACTAGAGGAGCATGCGCGAGAGAAATCAGGCGGTCTGTGGAAGGTCAGAGAGAAAAGCATGGGTGAGGAGTGCCAAGGGGCGAGATGGGCTCTGTTCACACACCATGGGAGATTCTGAATGTAGATGGGTGCTGCTGGTACCATTTGTGACTATTCTAAAAACCACAGGGGTTTTAGTATAACCTGGCAGATATTTCAATTAGCAATTTTAAACTATGGTAGAAAACAATGAACAGGGTCTGTCCGTTCTGCCTGTACATTCTGTACCCAGAGGTGCCACCCACCGAGGATCAGAAATATGTATCTGTGTTGAACATTCATAAGCAGACCTCTTTCTCTGTCATCATTCCCTAAGCAATATGGTGCAACAACTATTTACATGACATTTTCATGACATTAGGTATTATAATGAGTCTCAAGATGGTTTGAAGTATATGGGAGGACATGCGTGGGTTATAAGCAAATATCACACCAGGAGCATTCTAATAAGGAGCAGTAACAGCTACCATAATCGAGGAAGGCCTTTCAGCCTGGTGCAGGGTGACCCAGTGAGTGGAAAGAGGCCCTGCTCCTGAGTAGGCAACTCAGGAATTTGTTTATACTCCAGTCATTATAGCCGTGGACAAGCATCCTAAAGATGTCCTGGGAGGAGCCTCAAGGCCACAAGCTAGAGGCTTGCAGCTCAAGCCAGATGAGCTGGATTTGACCTTCTGTCTTTCTGGTGCACTGTCCGTCATGGTGCACCTTGACATTATACCCACATGAGCCAAGAACTCAGCATGTCCCTCTGCTGTGGCACCCAATAGCTGCTTTCTACTGAGAAACAAATGATAATGAGGGTGAGGATAGATTTCTATTATACACTGACCAGTTTCAGGGCCCCTTTTCCTATTCCTGGAGGGTAGCCTCAGCTTCAGACAGTTTTTAGAAGTGTTTTACAAAACATATAACAAGGTAACCATGTTAACGGCAAATACTGCATTCTCTCTTCTGCATCCTAGATTCGAGCCGTGGATCTGGATGGGAGGAAATGTGGGCAAAGACTGGGAAGCTAGAAAGAGTCCCACAAGAAGGGAAAAATAGGTTTTACGGGAGGGCAGTGAGTGGGAAATAACATATGACTTATGAGAGGGGAAGGAAGTACAGGGGACAGAGGATGTGGGGGTGGCAGGGAGATGCGGGATAGGAGTGTGGAAAGGGGAATCCCACAAAAGAAGGTATACATGAAATGCCCTAAGGAAACCTGCTTCTCTGTACGCTAATTAATCAGACAACCATATGTGACTCCCCTGGGGGAGGCCCGAAAGTTACCTCAGAGTAGTCTTTGTGAAGCCAGTAGAGATCTGAGATAATGGGAAGGGACACAGGGCTCCAGCTCAGTGGCTTTGGGTCAGGGTCCTGGTACCCACTGTTCCCATGAGGGCAGGTGTGGGTCATCTTGTTGGCCAGGATGATGCCTAACTCCCTGTTGGGGAAAGTTTGTGGATCTTCTAGCTACGTTATGCTCTTTCAACTGCAAGCCCTTGGCTTCAAAGCTAGACATCTAGGCTACTTCTCCCAGGCTATTAAAGACTTTGACTCTTGCTACAAAGCCCTTCTGGTCTGGACTACTATGAAACAACAACATTTTTAGGTAGAGTAGGCACTGTGGATCTTACAGAGTCACGTTCTTAATTTAAGCATGCAAGGATCCCAGAGGAATGAAGCAGGGGGCTGAATGTGGCCAGGCCACATCGGCCACTGGCTGGAGCAGCTTTGATTGTGTATGGGGGTAACATGTAGAGAACCTGACCACCTCCAAGACTCCTTGGAGATGCAACGGGATGCTCTTCATATTTCTTCATACGCTTGGTCTTATTAAAGAAGGCTGATGTTTATGGGAGTGGGCTGGGTTCTCTATGTAGCTCCATGAAAAGCAGCATTATCCTGTTTTCCAATGTTCTTTCTTCCAGTGGACTGCATTTCTTGAGAACAATCCCTAGTCTTGCATCTTGCCGCATCTGCCAGTGCTTGAAGCCTGGCAGATGTTCAGCGGGTGCTGGAAGACTGTTGGGTGAGGTAACCGGCGATGCAGTTGCTAGAGATGATCCCTAACCCCCAGCCGTTCTTGAAGTATTTCTTTTTAAATTTAAGCCTTTCCTTAAAGGGCCGGCACTTTCCAGTAACATAGTTCCCTGTGCAGCATTCCTATGGTTTCAGGTTTATAGGAGAGAAATCTGAGCCCTGAAAGGTCAGGGAATGCATGTGACATCCCTCGAGAAGCTGGGGGACTCGCTGGATGATTGGTTAACTCTTCTGACCCCCAACATAGGTTCTTCCCTTTTTAAGCAGAGTGACAGCTCTCTCAGGCCTGGCAGCTGCGAGCTAGCTAGGGAATTTGAGTGGTGGTTCTCTTAGACTAAATCAGTCCCCTGAGCAGAATTCAGCAGCAAGCACTCAGACTCAACTCCAGTACTCACCACAACATGATGGGGTGGAGAAGGGAAGAGACAGGAGCAATATCAGCCATTCTGTGAGGCTGACATCATGTGCAAAGCTGGACCACCAAGTGGCTCTGATGCACACAGGGGTGACCTCAGAGTGTACAGGAACTGAGATTCAGAAGGCAAATGGTTCCATCAGCAAATGACTACAGAGCTCCAGTGACCTTACGTCTCCCTCCTTCAGACACTTCTCAAGGAAGGGCCTTGATGGCCACAGCTTCCTAGTGCCCTGGGTTAGAACATGGCTACCTGAGTGTGGAATGGCAGTCTTTCATCACCTCCAAATCTGTCCCCAAGAGTCCATTCCAGCTTCTAAAACATAACATCTGCATTCCTTACAATCATATTTTGTATTCTAAATATTTTCACTGTGTATCCATGGTCTGGGTCTCTTTCTACATTGAGAGGGATTCTTGTACAAGTTATATCATCCCATTTCCCTCTGTTACAAATAATGACAAGACAGACGATCCAAGGACACCCCCTTCACTGCGCCCCCTGTGAGCCCCCATACTCCTGTGCATACAATGCTCATTCCCTTTCCTGTTCTTACCACCATTTCCTGTTTTCAGAATGATGTTCCTGTCTTCTGCCTTGTTTGGTTCTCAGGCGATCTCATACAAAGAGCAACCTCCATTATTGCCTTCTTATAGATAAGGAACCTGAGGCTTCTGGGAAGTCTGCAGCAAAAGTTACCCATAAACCAACTTTATTCCCTCCTATTTGAAAGAGAGTCAAAATCCAACACTGGTTTTGAAAGCCACTTAACCCTATGAACTGTCCCTGGCCATTGTTGAGTTTGTACAAATTTACTGTCTTTGGCACCCCTGCTAGGGCTCCTGATTCTCAGCTTAAGAAACCAAGGTATGAAGAATTTCTTTTTACTCCATTGACAATTACGTTCCTTATAAATAGCTGTGTGGGGGGTGGGGGAGTGGTACTGAACCTGGGCAGGAGGTCATCATCTCTGTGCCCTTAACATCTGTTGTCCACAGGCTCAAAAAATGTCATAATATAGTAGTACCTTGCTAAGGCACTCCCAAATTCCCTGACTATATATTTTGTACAATTCTCTTCTCTTCTGCTTCCTAAAGAGTTAACTACCTGCTATTCTCAGAGCCCCGCTCCTTGGAGTTGAAACCCATAATTAAAATCCTTTGTCAGCCTTCTGCTTTCCACTTGAATCACCCCGACTTCTGAGTCTCACTGTTCCCTTTGTCTGCCATGTGCCTCTTCACCCCTCACGGATCAGCGGCCTCTAAACAGAACTCGGGGCAGAAGGCTTGTGATTGCAGTGGGTTGCACAGAGACGGGGTGCGTATAAACACGCTGTGTGTACGGGATCTCGCCTTAGTAACTTCAGATGTCATCTGGGGATACAGGAGCCCAAGGTCAGAGGAACGACATCAACTGTGAAATTAGATCCACGTTCGCATTCTGATTTTTCTGCTCCTAGTGACGGGGCCTTGAGCTTGCTCTTTGTTGGATCCGGTTGTTCAGCTAGAAAATGAGTAGAGCCAATAATGCTCCTTCTGCAAGTTACTGCGAGGGTGAGAGAATTTCCTAGCATGGGCCTGATACAAGGCTGACAGCCATAAAATGTTGGTTCTTTCCTCACACCCTTGGTGGGGTCCTCAGTCAACTTATATGATCCACACTAACTTAAGAGCTGCTATAAGGCCACATCTGCTGTCAAAGCCCAGGGACTGTGACATCTGAGTTGAGTGTATGGAACACGTCTCAAGTCTGGGTATGAACCTAGGAGTTGAAGAACAGACACACCCACTCCTAGCGGCCTTGCCTTCCTCCACTCTCTTTCTCTCCCCACCCAGGGTTTCTGTCTAGCTATTTGGAACCCTGACCTCTGGGCCCTTTGCTGCAGGGTGACACCCCAGTCTAAGAATCCTGAAAATCTCCTTTGTGTGTTCCCACGCTTCAGCCAGCCCTCACTAACCTAGCAATGCTGAAATGAGCACCTGCTGCAGTTTCCCTGCTAAACTAAATGGCTTATCCAATACTATGATTTTGCCACCTACCCATCTGTCATGCCTTTAACTCCCTGAGACGTGTGCCCTGCCCAACCAGCTCACTGTGGATATCCCTAGGGACAGAGCCTGGAGACCCATCACCCAGTGCTGGTTATCCCCAGGATTCAGTCAGGCTACTGGTGATCTGCTTTGTGCACCCCTAGTTTTTACTCCCCTCCGTCATGATCTCCTCAAATCCCTGGGTGAATGGACATGGCACCCCCACCCCACATCCCAGTGGCATCTTACATCCTCAATGCCTGTGAGCACACTTTACTCTCAGGGCACTCCCTTCAGGGGTCAGTCACACTGTCACTCCTTTATCAACAGACGTGCTCAGAAAGGGCAGGAGGGTCTGCCTTGTGCCTCTAGCATTTATCACGGAATCTCTGCCATTGGCTTTCCAGCTCCCCATATGCTCTTGGTCCACAGAGCTGCAACACACACGTACACACAATACACAAACACAGGCATGCACACTAAACCAATGAATAAATGAGAGTCCTAGAACCACAGGCTTGTGGTCTTATCTTCTAGGACCAACTTTCTGTGATGCTCTGAGAGTCTGTCTTCTGGGGATTCAGATCAGCATTAATGGTGCCTGTCCAGGAAGCTGACAAAAGAGACAAGCTCTGGTTGTCACATTTTCCTAACACTAAGTCCATGGCCTTAGCGGTAGTCAAAGCCCAGAGAGGGATAGCTCAATCACATACTACTACTTGACAAGCTGGTGTAGCCACCGCAGGCCAGGTGAAAGAGACAACAGCTAGCCCACGGTACAGGCTATCAGGAGGCTTCAGGAGTGCGCATGTGCAGAGCTCAGCCTGGCAGCTGGTTCTCAGCCACACTCAGTCAAAGGCTGTCATTGCCACCACTACACACACACCTCAACAGCCCCTTGTGCAGACAGGACTCAAGTGTAGCTGCTCCTTGAGAAACCTGCTTAAAGCCTCATCTTCTCAGGGACAGAAGTATCCTTACTTCCACTGCTGTAAAGTCCTACCTAGCAGGACTTTGCCTGCACATCCCTGTCCTCTCATGCTGACCAGACTGTCCCCAGGGTTGCAGTTATGACCCCAGTCATTGAGGAATTATTGGGACATGCTGGCTGATGAGGACTAAAGACATGGGTGAATAAGGAGAGGCCTCTTTCTGTCTCTTCCCCTCATCAGGTCACAGCAGTCACCTTGGCTGGGCCAATGGCCACTCTACAGGCTCAAATGCTCCTGTGAGCATAGGCAGCAGGGACTAGATTGGTCTTGGTTGTTACTTACACAAGGCTTGCCCACAAAGCCTGATCAATAAAAATAGGTAATGTCTGGATCCTGACTTAGTCTCTCAACAATCACCAAACTGGGCCAGTGCTGGCCATTCACAGCCTCTGGAGCACTCTCTGGAGATGCAGATTCAAGATGCCTGAGGTGCAGCTTGGATCAGGATGCTATGAGAGTACTACAAGGCACTGTGATCTACAGCAACCTCCTCCTGCAAACTACTGCTGGAAGGTAGAGAGAACATCAGCAGCGGCATTCAAGTGCAGTTGGGAGCCATGGAAGCCTCAGTTCCTCATTTAAGGGTGGATGCTTCAAACTTTCTTTAGGGTGTTTTCTAATCTAGCATTTCATAATTTGCCTATTTTAAAATCCATTTGTTTGAAGTTTTCAGGATATCACTGGATATTGCATAGTAGAGGCTTACAGGAAAAGAGGAACCTTCTCAACAAACAAGGTAGATAGTCTATGCTTGTTTGTCTTTGATTCCTAAACATGGTGATATTGGCATTGACAAGCATAGTGACAGTAGGGGTGAGAAGTTGCTCTGGTGACAATTGTGGAATGAGATTTTCAGCCCAGTGTTGAAGAGGGCAAAACAAAGTGGGGGTAGAGGACTTGAGCATCTGTGGGGGTACCCAGAAGGATGCAAGGCTCTCATCCTAGAGACTCCTAATGGCTCAACACAAAGCGGCCACCCAAGACAAGGCAAGGCCCTGATTGCAAGCGGAGGCTGGGAGAAGACCCTCAAGCCCTACATCTTTTACACCAACCGCTGCCGTGCCTCACAGAAGTGCCATTTTTCCGATCGGTGGACACGTGGTGATCACAGCTGTGGGTACAGGCCCGGTAGCAAAGCATGAAGCTGACAATAAGAACATAAAGCCCAGAGCCCTTGTCACCTGTAGTGGGCCTAGGTCCCAAGATAGGCATCTTTGGCTCTGGTGAGAGAAATTGACCTTTGGAGGAAAAAAAAAAGTAGAAAAGGCAAGTGCTTGCTTATGTGGGTTCAGTAACCATAGAAATTCTGTGCATATTTGGTGCCATGTGTGTGGGGCCCAACTTGTGCCAGGATCTGATTAGTTCCTTTGTAAATATGAAAGAAAGCAGCAGATACTTGGAAAAAGCCTCTAGCACAGAGGAGAGAGGCAGAAGGAAAGATAAAGAACTCGGTAGCAGAGAGAGACACAACGCAGGGGGACTCTACTCCAGTGTGAGGAAGCAAGCAAGGGATGTCATGGAAAGGCGAAGGCACAGAGCAATTGAAACTAAGAGCACCGCAGCACAGAGTGCGTGAGGAGGGTGTGGGCAAAGGGCACATAGGACATGGAAACAGAAAAGAAACCCATGGGAGGTTACTGGAGCAGGCAGGCTAAGGATAGCAGGTGGAGATAGGACAGCAGGACTTACTAAAATAGACTTTGTTCAAAAATGCCTATGTCAACTTGACACAAGATAGAGCCATCTGAGAGGACGGAACCTCAATTGAGAAATTGTCCCCATAAGACTGGGCTGTAGGGAAGCCTGCATTTTCTTAAAGAGTGGTTAATGTGTGTGGCTCCAGCCCATTATGTGTAATACCAGCCCCGAATTGGGTGCTATAGTGAAGCAGGCTGAGCAAGCCAGGGTGAGCAAGGCAGTAAGCAGCACCCCCATCATGGCTCCTGCTTCTGTGCTTGCCTCCAGGTTCCCGTTTCCAGGTTTCTGCTTGACTCCCCTGGATGATGGACTGTGATCAGACGTGTAAGCTGAAATTAACCTTTTCCTCCTCAGGGTGTCTATATTGCTGCTGTTTATCAAGCAATAGAAACCCTAAGACCGTCAAGATGCAGTTGGAAGGGGGCAAGAAGGCAGGGCATCTCCAGGATAACCCTCCCGTGGAAGCACCCCAGTCGATCTGAGCACTCTGTGGATAAGAAAAGCTTTGCTGGGAGCCCTGTGGGCTCAACCCTACACCTCTATCCCTTTCAGAGGGGCCAGGGAAACTGCTCCTTTCTGCTGTTTGAGCTGGGTCTTCCTTAAAGCAGGTGGCATAGATGTAGAAGAGGGAGCAAGGAGGATTCCCAAGGGGGTGCCTGAGTAGTCTGAAATGGTGAGAGGGTGGGGCTAGTCTAGGAGGGAGAGGAAGTGGGGTGGTGCTAGAGGTGAGAACAGATCAGAACTGAACACTGGACCCACACATCAGGGGCTTCTGAATGCAGCAGGGAATACGGTCTTCATTTGGGAGACACAGCCATCTGCTTGGCATGATGGCTGTCATCTGTAGACTCCAAGGCTGAACACAGCACACACGGTGTCTCTCCTGGTGACAGTGGCTCCATGGAGTGTAGGTCATTCCCTTTTTACAGACACAGACTCTGAGCCTCAGAGAGCTGAAGTCACTTGTCTGGCTTGTCCAGGTCACAGCACTTCCTGACATCCAAGTCCACTCACTTCCCACAGTGCTATTTTATGTGAGAGCAGCTGGCTGCCCATCCCATTGCCTGGCATTGTGTCCTAGGCAGGATTATCACAGCATTCTCGGTTTTCAAACATGTTAGACTCTCTCAATTTCTTTGTTCTTGCATGGGTGATTTGTTCCCTCTCTTTCGACCTGTGTTTCCCTTCCCTCCCACTTGGGTGATTGTCCCTCACACTACAGTGCAGATGGCACCGTCTCTAGAAAGATTTCCATTGCATGTGTTCCCCACAGCTCTTCCACCCCTGGGTTTCCTTAAGGCCATATAGGGCATACTCGTCCTTCAGGCCACTCCTCTGTGCTCTGACACTTGCAAGTGTCCTGCCTATAAAAGCTTTCCCTGACTCCTCCCTTTGGGGGTCCAGTGTACTAAGAAGCCCAGATAATTAGAAGTGTGTAAGTATATGGAAGGCGAGGTTTATGGATGCCAGGCACCTGCCATGGTCCCTGGGCCCATTCCAGGGGTGATGGGAGCTGCACAAACAGCAAGCTCAGGGGCCCTGGTTCAGCTGGGAAATAGCAGCACTTGGAAGACAGTATTTGCAGGAGAAAGCAATGCAGTGGGCCGTTTAGCCAGGGAGTGGAGGCACAGTCCTCAGGGGCGTGTGACTCACCTCCAGAATCACCTCCCTTCCTACTCCTGCTCACAGCATTCCTAAAAGGGCAATCTTACTAATCATTTCCCCCGTGGCCCTTCTGAGAGAAGATAGCCAGGCTCAGACGAGCCTCAAAAGCCTTCTTTACAATTCCATTTGACATGACTTCAAAAACTGTTAAATTTATCTCTGCTTCCTTTGCTCCCTTATTTGCAGCTAGAGCTGGTATGGCTGGACTGGCTCTGGAAGTAAAGTGTCCCCACTGGAGGGATGAATCACCACATCAGAAGTTCAAGTGGCCAGGAGCCTTAGAGCTAAATCAAAATTGAGACTGTTTTGATGTACAGAGACCTGGAAGTCAAGAGAGGTGGTTCACCCTAGCCAGACACTATGAGCACTTGATGGCCAGCAGGAGTCTCGTCTACGCTCATCCCAGCCCAAAAATAAGCATGGGGCAAATGTCTTAGTTTCTACTCTGTTACTTTGAAGGTACAACATGACCAAGGCAACTTATGAAAGAAAGCACTTAATTGGGAGCTCACTTACTGTTTCAGAGGTGAGCCCATGACCATCATGGTGGGGAGCATGGCAGAAGGCAGGCAGACCCAGTACTGCGGCAGAAGCTGAGGGATTCCATGTTTAGATAACAATTGTGAGGCAGGGAGAAAGAGCTAACTGGGAATGTCATGGGCTTTTGAAATCTCAAGGCTCACCCCCAGTGAGGGACCTCCAATAAAAGCACACCTCCTAATCTTGCCCAAACAGTTCCACTAACTGGGGACCAAGTATTCAAATATATGAGCCTATGGAGACCATTCTCATTCAGCCACTACTGTGGGGTTCTGTTGGATTCTTAGAAGCACTAGAAGATTTAAGGTCAAAGGTCAAAAGGGTACCTTCCCTCCTCTCTGAGGGGGGTGGGTAGACTCTGCATTTGGATCTGTGACATCACAAAGAGGAGACTTTTGATCTTGTGTACTGGGAAGTCACAACAGGTGAACAACTGATTGACTAGAACATGAAATAGAGAGAGGTGAAGGAAGGAGTCTTGTGTGGAAAAAGCTAACTCTAGTGCCTGGCAGGATAGAAGGCACCTTAAGGAGGGCCTTGCCCTTAGCCTTTGAAGGACGAAGCAATTAAAGGAAATGAAAGGAAGCAGGAGAAGCATGGAGGCACATTCTGGAGGGGATCAGGGATGACCCGGGGATGAAAGTTTGGGGGTGTTTCAACTCTGTGTCCCCTGGCTTAGCTCTTCTGGGGAAGGAGAGTAGCTGAAATGGGAAGGGGAGATGAGAGATGGGTCACTAAGCTTTCCATGTCACCCTCCTGGGAAATCCAAACCTTGTCATGGGGGAAACCATGCAGCTGCCATCTTGTGTGGAAAGCCCATATGTCTAAAGAGGACTGGATGTCTTTTGGTAATGGTGTTTAGACTTTGGTGTAACATTAGGAATACAAAGGCGGGTCAGGGGGATGCTTGCCTTATAAGCATGATCTCCTAGGCATGCTGCAGTGTGGTGGAGGTGGGTGGATTCTTGGGGCTTGCAGACCTCATTCTGGCATGCTTGGTGCGTCCCGGGCCAATGACAGACACTGTCTCAAAATAAAAAGGTGGAAATTGCCTAAGGAATGACAACTAAGTCGTCCTTTGTCCACCACATGAACATATACATGTATGGACCCAAGATACACACAAACAGATGTGAACACATATGTACAAACACACACACAGAAAAAAGAAAGGAATGAAGGAAGGGAGGGAGGGAGGGAGGGAGGGAGGAGACAGAAGATGGAGACACAGAGAATGAGAATACAAAAGTGTTCATCTTGTGACTGCTCTCAAACAACCTGGTATTTTCTTTGCTATAGAAGCCGGCAAGGCAGTACCCACATGAGAATCCTCCTTCAATGGTGAAAGGTGTCACTTTCAAGTCAGGGTGACTGATAACACTTCTCCCAGGTGCAAATGCTTGAAATATATTCTCCCAAATGAATATTCTCTTGACAAAAGCAAAAATCTCTCTCCTTCCTGAATTTCAGAGAAGTCTGTTGGGTGCTAAGTCAGGAAGTTCATTGAAAATGAGAACTTTCATACTCCTGGAGTGGGGTGCACTTGAGATAAATAGACACCAAGAGGGCCTGACCCCTCTGGGCTCTGTGTTCTGGGGTGCCCTTCTGATCTCCCCATAGGGGACCAGAGGTCCTACTGCACAGATGTGGGCTTAAAGCTGGAAAGCTCGGGCCATAGCCTCAGTGCCATTGGCACTGGAGTCAAGGCTCTCCAAGACTGAGCTTTCAACCTGGACAGAAATTAAAGTCTCATTCTTAGTGTTGAGCATGAGTTGCTGCATGTCTGCACCAACTTTATACCAGCTGCATGTTGGCACCAACTTTATACCAGCTGCATGTCTGCACCAACTTCATATCAGCTGCATGTCTGCACCACCTTCATATCAGCTGCATGTCTGAACCAACTTTATACCAGCTGCATGACTGCACCACCTTCATATCAGCTGCATGTCTGAACCAACTTTATACCAGCTGCATGTCTGCACCACCTTCATATCAGCTGCATGTCTGAACCAACTTTATACCAGCTGCATGTCTGCACCAACTTTATATCAGTTGCGTGTCTGCACCAACTTTATACCAACTGCACGTCTGCACCAACTTTATACCAGCTGCATGTCTGCACCAACTTTATATCAGCTATATGTCTGCACCAACTTTATACCAGCTGCATGTCTGCTCTAAGAGCCTGCTGTGTATTCTATGGCATGTGGAACAACCATGGGAGAGACACCACTAATAAACCTATTGTGTAGCTAGGAAGCACTCTCATCAATGTTCACCAGCTTATCCAAATCCCCTCTGCAAGTGAGTGACTGGATACAGCCTGGGGCTGGCTGGCATGAGATACTTGGCTGTGGAGTGGTGACCGCCTGGGGCCCTTCCCCAGAAGGTCACTCTTTCTGTGACAGTGGCATGCATTGTCTCTGCTTTCTAATGTCATGGGTAATTGTTTTAATTTAAGGTCTTTTATAAACACTTTACATGTTGGGACTGCATTTATTGCACTAGAAGGAGTTATACTTCTTAAGTAAACACAGAGTGTTTGTTTTTGTGGTCATCACGAAATGACCATAGAATCAACCTTCATGTTTCCCCAAAGAAAAGCACTCATATACTAGTTTTTAAACAAAACTGAACACAATGAATAGCAATGAGAAAATAAGAGCTATGTGGGATTGAAGACTCTGAGTAGTTTGACGTAACTGCAATCAAAATGACAAATTATTTGGGAAAGTGTCTCTTGAGAACATGGCAAATTAAAACTTCTAGAAATAACACTGTCAAATCTATCTTCCAAAATGTCGCAGAGGGAAGACAGAGAAAGGGATGTGTCAAGAGTTGGATCATTCTTTCAAAAAAATTTTTGGTTTTTTTGGGTGCTGGAACCAGGTGGTGAGTTCAAGCAGGCGGGAGCTCCTTTGTTTCAATAGCCTGCCTGCAGCAAAGTAGACCCTTTGTCTGCGAGGTCCCCTGGCCAGCAAGGGGCCCTGATCCTGTACCAGAAGGTCCATCGGAGGGGGCCCTGGCCAGAAAGGGGCCCTGATCCTGCACCAGAAGATCCATCAGAGAGCATTTGTAGG
>LOEQ01004629.1:80640-91954 GCA_001685075.1 Bramus lutescens | reverse complement strand
CTCTCTCTCTCTCTCTCTCTCTCTCTCTCTCTCTCTCTCTCTGTGTATGTGTATCTCTAGTTGTCCTGGAACTCACTCTGTAGACTGGGCTGTCCCTAAACTCAGATACACTTGCCTTTGCCTTGTGAGTGCTGGGATTAAAGGTGTGCACCACGACTCCCGACTAGATACATTTTATCAGTTGGTTGTGTGTGTGTGTATAACATCATACAATATTGTATTCTGATTTATTTCTTTTCTACCTACCTCTATGGTAAAGCACCATGACAGAAAGCAACTTAGAGAGGAACTGGATTATTTGTCTTAGATTTCCCTCTCATAGCCCATCTTTGAGCATCTTTGGAGGAAGTCCCAGTAGGAATTCACAAGAACCTGGTGAAAGTCTCTGAACCGAAGACTGTGGAGGAGCACTGACTACCGCCTTAGTCACAATGGTCCACTCAACCTACTCAGCTTGTCCTTCACAACCAGAAACACCACCCACCACTGGTAGCAGCACCCATGGTGAGAGGGCCCTCCTACATTAATGCATCTATCCTTCATTAAGGAAATGCAGACATGCCTGTAGGTTAATCTGATAGAGGCCTTTCTCAGCAGAACTTCCCTCTTCCCTGAAGACTGTAGTTTGTGTCAGGTTGAGAAAAACTAAGCAGAATCTATGCTCATATACAAACTTTCTCCCCTCTCCTCTTTGCTACCTACAGATGTAAGCTATATCACTGCGGAGGCTTAGGGCCTGGTCATGTATTTATTTCACTGCCTTAGCCCCACAGCCCAATATACAGTAGGTATTCAATAAATATTTGATGAGCAAATGAACATTGGAAATTAGGGCCTCTGATCAGCTGTGGCTAGGGCAAGGATCCAAACTTGTTTTTATAGATCGTGAAAAGCTATCTCAAGAATGCAGTGCCAACTTCTGAAGTCGCATTAGCTGTAGCTTGCAAGTAACCTTGTCAAATTGAAAAGCGTGAGGGAAAGATGCGGTGCCTGCAGAGTTGACCCAGCAGCTAAGAACACTTGATGGTCTTGCCGAGGACTTGAGTTTAGGTCCCAGTATGCACATGATGGCTAATAACTATCCATAACTCCAGTTCCAGGGAATCTAGTGCCCTCTCCTGGGTCTCCATGGGCACTAGGCTTGAACTAATGTAGTGCACTTTTATACATTCAAGCAAACATTTAAATATCTACAAGAAGAACATAAATTGTTTAAAGATGTATATCAGGAGTGTTTATCCCGAGTTATTGCAGGCCATGTCGTGATTACAGCTTACTTTGGAAATTGTTGCTGTCTTCTGTAATTCACTTGTGCAGTAACAGTTACGAATCTCCCCACTACCATGCATTTTCATACAATGTTTACATGTCATCTTATGATTGTATCTCAGTCTCATAGGCACACATGTCTGTGAATGAGGTCAAACAGATGACTTTTCCTTTAGCTATATAGTTTTGATATATAGACTATATTCTGAGACAAGTTTCATAGCTAGATCTATTGTCCTATGAGGCCTCAGACACCTAAAAGCCTGCCTTGCTAACTACACATAATTATCTCATTTTCATCTCAGAACAAGTTCAACTAGACTCAAGGCTTTTTGTACAAAGAAAACTTTACAGCTTGCACAAGGTCAGAGTTGTAGGTGTCTAACCAAGTTTACCAAGAAAAAGCATGCCCATTCTTCACTTGTCAGTCCCTAATGGTGTAGGAGGTCCTTCTGTATTTGTGTTGCTTTCATTGGTTGAATAAAGAAACTGCCTTGGCCTTTTGATAGGGCAGAACTTAGATAGGCATGGAAAAGAGAACTGGATGCTGGGAAGAAGGGCAGTGTGTCAGACGCCATGAAGCTCCTGCCTGAGACTGACACTGGTTAGAATCTTTCCCCGTAAGCTCCAACATCATGGTGCTACACAGATTATTAGAAATGGGTTAGATCAAGATGTGAGAGTTAGCCAATAAGAGGCTAGAACTAATGGGCCAGGCAGTNGGTTGAATAAAGAAACTGCCTTGGCCTTTTGATAGGGCAGAACTTAGATAGGCATGGAAAAGAGAACTGGATGCTGGGAAGAAGGGCAGTGTGTCAGACGCCATGAAGCTCCTGCCTGAGACTGACACTGGTTAGAATCTTTCCCCGTAAGCTCCAACATCATGGTGCTACACAGATTATTAGAAATGGGTTAGATCAAGATGTGAGAGTTAGCCAATAAGAGGCTAGAACTAATGGGCCAGGCAGTGTTTAATTAATACAATTTCTGTGTGATTATTTCAGGTGGAAGCTAGCCAGGAAGCCGGGAAGAACAGGGATCTGCTCCCTACAACAAGGCTAACAATGGATCTGCCTCTCAAAGTTGTCATTGGCACTGTGCACTTCCCCTTGTCTGGTCGAGGTTTTTCTCCTATGGCCTTGGACCTTTGTGCTGCCATGGTAAGCAGTTCAGCTCTTTATTACTTCAAGAGTTTTTAGAAGAAGCCTGGAGAAGTTAGAAGACTATTATAACAGAAAGAAAACAAACAATAAAGAGCACATGAAGAGCCTTAGTCTGTCTGTGTGAAGTTGTAGAAGTCCTTTTCACCCCCTTCGCTCCTGAGAAGCATTTCACCTTTGAAACCCTGGGTAGGGTCTGGAGCTGGTCTCTTAGCCCCTACAGCTGGAGCCCACACCAGGGTAAAGAAAATAATTTGGGAATTATCCATGAGGAAAAGGTAATTTCCTCAGAGAGGAACCCCAGATGGTCCCTCCTGGAAGTGTTCCAGAGAGACATTTCCTAGGTGGCTTCTCAAGGGACCTCACCAGAAGATGCTGCAAGTTTCAGGGACAGTTGAGTGTGCCCTGAAATTGCATGAGTAGCTCCTCTCCCCCAAAATATTCCCCTACCCCAAGGGCAACCCTAAGAGGTTCTTTCTGAAGTGTTTTAGACACTTTGGAATCATAGGCTTTTCAGAGAATCCTCATCAGTAGAACACCACTGGTCTGAAGGAAGGCCATCAATGCATGCTGAGGATGACTGATCTTTTACCCCCAACCCTCTCTAAATACTTTTTTCTATGATTTTCTTCTTTCACAATGGATCTAACAGTATCTAAGCAAAAACAGTTCTTTACAAAATTTATTTAAAACGTGCTTGAAAAGAAAGGGATTCAAAGTCAATTCTAGCCAATTTAACAACTTCCTCTCATTCATACAAAAAGTGAGTTCCTGTTTTATTGACTGGAGGGCCCTACATGTACAAATATAGGGAAAAGTATTAAAGATTGGTACACACACACACACACACATACAAAGGGGGGGGATGGATATGCCTTCTATGACTTTCACCATTTGGAATGTACTTAGGAAGGAACTGGCTAACAATCTGGACCCCATCCACCAACCAGATGAGAGAACATAGCTATTGTCCCCTCACTCAAAATCTAGGAATAATGCTTCTCCTGTAATAACAGACCCCAATATAAGCAGCTCAAAAGAGGATGCTGATAAACCAGACACCCCCCCCAAAAAAAGCTTCTAAAGATAAAACTGACTTGAAGGATAAAACAACAGACTATTATAATTCCAAATGGCCCCCAGACAAACGTAAGGACACAGGGGTCTCTAAGTCAAAGACAGATAATGACAGCCATTGGAGGAAAACACTACAATTCTAATTGACGCTTTTTGTTACCTTTAGCCTACCATACAAGACCACATGAGAGTGTGAACAAGGGTCAATGAAGTTTGTCAGGCTCTCTGCAGCTTTAAGGGACTGACAGCTTGGATCCCTGCCAGCTCCAAACAGCTTTCTTTACTATGACCTCCGGAGAACATAAATAAAAATAAATGGGATTTACTCTGCTCTCACAGCTGCTTGTGACTCTGATAGCTCAGTAGCCAAAGCTTTCTTGACAAGGATTCATTGGAAAAGAAAGAGTTATTTTCCAAACTGCTTCAGCACTGAGGCCAAAACGGGTGATCATTTACCGAACAAAGCAAGCAAGCTTCTGCACAGACAGGTCAGGAGCAGCTACAGGATCTGGCCGGAACCCTCAGGCTCATTCAAAAAATTCAAGGTTTCCCCACTTTTATCCCAACACTGGGAGGTGTTTCTTTCACTGTTCTCTCCTCGCTGCTACTTTAAAAGTCTGCCTCTGTCTCTTTTTTCTTTCTGGGTAAAATGCACTACACCAGAGCTTTTTGTTTGTTTACAAAATTGTGGCCATGTCAAAAAAAGTTCCCATTAAGGGTCTTTCGGAAGGAGTTGTCCTTCTGGCTCAAAGACTTAAATAAATAAACATTTACCCTCTCTCTGCAGCTATCTAGCTGCACTGTCTGCTGTCTCTTCAGCCCTGGTCTTCACCCCTCCCCCCTGACCTCCAGTTCAGGCAAACCCAAGCCCACTCGCAGCTGCTGTCTGTCTCTCCAGCTCAGTTTCCTACACATCTCATCTAACTCTAAAAATCCCTGATCCTGACACCAGGGACTGTTGCTTCCGCTGTCCGTATTTGTCTTCTTATTAAATTCCTGTCACTTTCCAGGTATAGGTAAAAATACAGCCACAACACGTCTGGCTCTTGACTGGTTTTAAATGGCGGGGTTTACAGGTCCTTTCAGTTTTTCTGCCAGCCCAAAAAATACTTTTCCTCCTTTTGTTACCCATAAAAGAGCTGCTTTGCTCTCTTTACTGTGCTTTACTCTCTCATGATGCACTATAAGGATTCATTAAAATTGCCAATCTCCTTGTATGTTGTATTTCTGGTTAAGAGCTTTCGTTTCCATATTAAAATGGCTTCAATTCAAACGTTCATCTTTAAGGTTAAATGTAAGAGAAATAAAGCATAAACTTCTAACTCTATGAAGACAACAAATATAAATTATAAACTGTCAAATATAAACATGTATACTTACAAAACTTTTTTAAAAATAATGCTTAACTTGTAGTCAGTCCACAGGCCTTCATTATAATCCCCAGGTCACGCTATTGTGGAAAGAGCCCATCATATTTTAAAAATTCAAGTATCCAAATTGCAAAATGGAGATTTTAGATACTCACACCCCATTACATTCTAAACCATGCTCTATAGGTAATAAACCATGTAAATACCTTGGAGGACAATATGAGTTCCTTCCTCAGACACTTGTCACAAAAGTACTCCCAAACTTTTAGTCAAAAAGAAGATCTCCTCACTGGACACTGGAAAAGTCCATATGTTTTAATAACATCAGGGAGCGGGTACACGAGAAAGAGGAAACTCCCACCAGTATAACTACATCCCAGGGAACCCGAGATGACTCCAAGCACTGCCTCTGAAGGGGAAACTCAAAGTCCACGACAGGCTCCTGGCGGTCCTAAATGGATGCATTGTGTCTTCCCTGAAACAGGAGTCTCCTTTTGTCCTTTTATGACACTACCTTAGTTAAAATATGTATTTGGTCTTAAACCTCTTTAGATCCCATTGTAAAACAATGGACACCCCTTGGCTGGGTCCGTCCCACTTATGTGGTCCAGCCCTCTGACTCCCTCACACCTTAGACTCCCTTATACCTTTTGTTGGCTGCCAACGATGGTGTTAGTCTTCAATTATCTGAACAATGCAATTACAACTCAATTGACATTCAGGCTCCTGTTATGTCCCCTTTTGCCATCTTATACACAGGGGAGACAGGAACTTTGAACATCATTCCTAATGGATCAGTTTATGATATCTCCTGTATCAATTGCTATCTGACTAACCGCATTAACTCCTCCACTAAACCCAAAGCCTTCATTTTTCTTTGTCAACCTCTGCATGCAATGTTACCTGTTAATCTCTCTTCATCCTGTTATGAAAACCCTGCCGTGTTTTGCCCTACAGCATGCTACCAGTTCTCTCCTACATCCTAAGCGATTCATGGCTGAGCTTATTGTCGGTATTGCTGCTCTGATAGCCATTATAAGTACTGTATCCTCTCTTCTACAGCCCTGGTTCAGCAAATACACACTGGTAGCCATTTTAACATCTTGTCTGAGAATGTTTCTATGGCTCCGGTCCCTCAGGAAGGAATTGATCAAGGACTAATAGAATAAATATTCTAGAAGAAGCCGTCCTTATATGGGAGTCAGATCCAGAATATTAAAGTATGTTTGACAACAGCATGTCATCCTGATTTTAAGTGGATCTCTGTCACTCCTCTACCTTTTAATGGCTCAGAAATTTCTTGGCATCAGGTACAGCCTCACCTGAGAGACATCTGGAATAGTTCCTTCCCATCTAGGTGTAAATATAGGTACCTTACATTCTCAGATAAGTGCTATCAGCCATTATAGACTACAACTTTCTCCTGCAGAGGATGTAGCTAATGATTTTTGTCTGTTCAGTTAATAATTTTGTTAAAAATAATTCTTTATGGAACCTTATTAATTTGGGAATTATTGGGGCATTGATCATCTTGTTCTTACTTTTATTCCAGTCATCCTCAAACGCCTAGGATCTCCTTTACACATTGCCCAGAGATAAATCCACCCCCTGCATTTATTAAATGAAAGAAGGGAGCTGCTATGGACCACAAGATTATGCAATGAGAGTTCCGCACATCCTTTAGGGGTCATCTCATCAGTGATGCTTATCTCGTGTTGGACGCACCTCATTTAGCAAGGCGATGAGGAATATTGTCACCAGAGATGCACATCTCACTAACCTTATCTGCAAGACAACAGGGAATATTGCTTTCTGACTGTGTTAGCTGTCGCTGTTGCAAGCTTCTTATGTGAAGAGCTCTTTCCCTCGCATTACAACTTGGGAATTCTTCCCACAGCACTACAGTGTGTTAACCATGTATCGGGCATAATCTTTCCTATGCGTTGGGATATTGGATGACTCCCCCCAGCAGCACGTGATTCTGGCAAGCAAGTAATGCCAGGCAGTGCCCTTGCTCTCTCAACAGCTCTTTGTATAAACTCAGTAGTTTGCTTCCTGCATTTGTCTTCCTTGGCAGAGAGTTGGTCAGTGTTAGAGTCCAGGCAAAACCTCATTTGAGACATTCATAGATGCTCAAGGACAAGAGTTACAGCATGTCTGAACTTGTTGAGCCATAGCTCTCAAGAGAGATAGGGAACAAGAGTGTCCTGGATTTACTCTGCCAACAGATAGGAACACACTGCCCTAAGACTGACTTACATGCTTCTCTTTTTAAACAGAAAAGGGTGAGATATCAGGAGACTTTCTATATCACGAGCTAGTGCAGGCCATGACGCAAATACAGCTTACTCTGAAAACTCTGGCTCTCTTCTGTAAGTCACTTGTGCAGTAACAGTTATGAATCTCCCTATTCCCATGCATTTCCATACAATGTCTACATGTCATCTTATGTTTGCATCTCAGTCTTATGGGAACACATATCCATGGATGGTCAAATAGATGAAATTTCACTTAACTATGTAGTTTTGATATATATATATATATACATATATATATNGAGAGAGAGAGAGAGAGAGAGAGAGAGAATATAAACTGGAACCTGCTTCATAACTAGATCCATTGTCTTACAAGGGCTACAGACACCTAAAAACCTGCCTTGCTAACTACACATTATTACCTCATTTTTACTTCAGAACAAGTTCAACTAGACTCAAGGCTTTTTGTAAAAAGAAAACTTCACAGTTTGCTCAAGGCCAGAGTCACAGAAAGTCTCATAGCTCCTACAGGCGGAGGGAGATATTATTGAAGAACATGAGGAGGAGAAAAGATGAATCTAGATAGCTCTAACTACAGCTAAAAGCTATAGAAGAATTAAACAAACAAATCTCTCCTGTTTAGAATTGATGATGTAACTAACGAGAATGCTTGCTTAACATTTAAAAGGCCCCGAGTTCAATCCACAGCATTGAATAAACTGCCATGGTAGCTTTTGTTTTAACCTCAGCACTTAAGAGGTAGAGGCATGAGGATAAGAAGTGTGAGGTCATCGTCAACTACACAGCAAGTTCAAGCCAACTTGAGAGAACTGAGACCTGATAAGAAAAAAAGGGAAGGGGAGAGGGGAAGGGAAAATAGAAGGGAGGAAATGGGAATATCATAGAAGGGAAGAGGAGAGAAAGAAAAGAAAAAAGAAAACCAGCCACATGTTTAACTTTGGATATTTCTGAGAAAGTAATTGATCACTCCAAGTCCAAAGATAGTAATGGAGATGCAGAGAGAGGGAGAGAGAAAAAATTTATTTATGATGGAAATAAAAATGAAACAGTCATTTGGGAAGGCATGCCCACAGAGATTTGCCCAACAGATTTGAAAACATGCATCCACACAAAAGCTGCATGAAAAAATAGACAGTAGTTTTATTAATAATAACCGAATCCTAGAAGTAACCATGGTGTTCTTCAATTGTTGAAGAAGTGCCACCTTCAAAAAACAAACCATAGTTTGTTCATATGAATAAACCTAGGAAGTGATGAGCAGGAGCAAACTGTTAATCTTTGCCATGATCGGAATGAATCTTACATATACATGTAATGGTGTTGCCACTTTGGCAATGAACAGAACCAAAGAAAAAGGAGTCACTCATAAGCACTGCAGCACATTAGTGAAATGGTTTCTCTCAGGGAAGTTAACAATTCTGAAAGCTGAGTCCTTGTGTCTCCATGTGGAACAGGTAATTAAGAGATGGGTTCTCACCAACCCTATGGGAGGACACAGGAGAGCCAGAAGAAAGCAAGTGTGACAGGTCAGAACCAGAATCACAAGTAAGAAGTCAAATTTCATTTAGTGTAGACAGGGTTTCTACACCTTGTTTCCCACATCTTTCATTGAACGGATCCACACGTTATGATATCCTGGTCTTAAGGAACATGCCCATTGCCAAAATTTTAGTTTCTAATTCTAGCTTCTGTTAAGATGTAGCAAGGTTTCTTGGGAAAGTGACCATTTATAGGAGTGAAGTAGGATGAGCTAGAAGTATCTCACCTGTCAAACAAATAAGGAAAACTTGAGAACAAAATTATGAACACATGCCAAAGGAACACAGAAACCAGTTGAACAAACACCTGATTGTAGCAGCTGGAAGCAAGCACATGAACAAAGAATAAATAATACTTTAAACTAAAGTATAAAATATATATTCCCAAATCCATGCTGACATAAATAAATGCTCGAGTAAATAAATAAGCAGAGGAGAAGAAACAAGTCTCCTGTGTAGAGAAACTCTAAATAATTCAGGTCTGCTTCTTCTCAAGGAGTTGGTACATCATATTTCACTCTTTAAGTTTGGGTTGTGGTTGGTGACCTGCTTCCAACAAGCACAGAAAAGAAAAGGCAACTTTACTATGGGGGAGCCTGGCAAATGTTGCCTCAACCATCTGAAGAAAGGAGAGTTAATTGTGGGGATGGGAAGACAATTCAGGTACAATACACAGGAGGACCTGAGTTTGAACCACACAAAAGTAGATGGGCGTGGTGGTGTGTGCTTGTAATCCCATGCTGGGAGGTGGGGACAGGCAAATCCCTGAAGCTCATTGGAGCCAACCTATCATACTCGGTGAGCCCAGGCCCATGAGAGACCCTGTCTCAAAATAACAATGCATGCAGTACATGAGGAATAAAACCCGTGGTTGACTTCTGGACTCCACATACATGCACCTGCACACACACACACACACACACACACACACACACACACACAGCAATGAAATAAAATAAGTTAATGCTGTCTTAAACTTATACTCACTCTGTCTTTCTGTGCCTATTAAAGCTGGTGGAAAGAAGTTGAAGTTTGATCACTGGAACTTCTGACAGATTCATTCTCAAGCATCTTTGTCCAAGGGGAAGTTGAATCAATTGAAGAGAGAGAACTATATCTGATAAGAGATGGTGCTTATGAGTTGATGAACTCATTCCAAGAGCAACACCAACCAGCACCATGTGGGATAATGTATGCCTAAAATATCTTTCTAAGGAGAAGGAAGAAAGGAGTACTTATACCCTGAGTTCTTAAAGTCTTAGCAGTTTAGCAGTTTGCCATGGGGATATTATTCAATTCTAAATTAAGCTACTTAGCTACTCGCTAGCTCAATAAAGATGAACCGTAGAGGCCAACACAAGGACCACTATTTCCACACAGTGACAAGGGTCACTATTTCTATACAGCGACTGTGGAGGTGTGTTTCTAAGGAACAACAACAAAAAAAAAATGACCAGAGATTAGTTCAACATGACTGCACCTACCCTAGGATCTTATCCCTGGTGGATTACCTTGCAGAACATCATATCATGACTGAAGCATTTCCACACTAAACTTTATGCCCCAATGAATCTTAATGGGCCTGAAACTTATCAAAGAATCGAGTCAGTTTTCCCCAGCACTCACTTTTCCTGTACAAATATTCAGGGGAATAGTGTGATGGCGTGTAGCATGTAGGAGTGATGCCGGGGGCCTGAAGTGAGGTACCACTGAACTCCAACCTTTGTGTGTCACTCATTACATTTGAAATAGCTCCTTATGGAAAATGCCGACAGAAGAAACTGGCTGCAGAAAGAACGCCTAGTGCTGGAGATCTCACAGCTGCATGTGATCAAACCTCTGTTCTCGGAATAAGCTTTTCCAGTGCTTCCTTCAGACTATGGTTCCTATCAACCTCTGCATTGCGATGTCGACTTTGTTTCTCTAGCTTGGCAAAGACATGCCCAGATAGCTGGTAAGGCAGTAGTGGGGGAGGCATGCATAGGCACACATGATTATTTCTGTATTTGTGGGATGATGTTTTGGAAGAGATGACTGCTGTTAGGATGGGTAAACTGAGGAAAACAGAAACCCTCTCAGGATCAGGGGACAAGGAAACATCATCAGATGCTTTGAGGGTTCAAATGGATAAAGGGTCAGTTCTCTTTCTCAGCCTGAGCTGAGACATGCATCTTCTCCTGCCTTTGGACTTAGGCACTATTTCTCAAGTGCCAGAGATCAAATAGTACTTAGAAACAAGAATTCCCGATCCTTAAGCCTGAAAACTTGAACTGAATTACATCAGATCTTTTAGTTCCTCAATCTGCAGTTAGCATACTGTAGGATATCTTTATAAACCTGTGAGTCAACTCCTATGGTAGATTTCTTCAGATAAATAGATTATAGATAGGTACTGATGAGAGATAGACAGATGATTGATTGATTGATGGAATATGTACTTGATTTAAAGACAGATGATATATAGATTGATGAAAGTTTGGTAGACAGGTAGATGATAGATATAAGTAAATGTTAGGTAGATGATGAATGATAAATGGGTAGATATATAGATGATAGATAGAGAGAGAGAAATAGAGAGATAGATAGATGATAGATAGATGATAGATAGATAGATAGATAGATAG
>LOEQ01004629.1:70211-80634 GCA_001685075.1 Bramus lutescens | reverse complement strand
ATAGATAGATAGATAGATAGATAGATAGATAGATAATAGATACATAGATAGATACATACATACATAGATAGATAGATCTCCTTCTATGAGTAATTCTAATTGAAGTACACAACCTCATCTTCAATTATGTATTAAACAGTCATATAAAATTCTTCACTTTTCCTAAGAAATTATCACTGTACATATTTAAAGACCATCATGCCTAAAGTTTTCCTTGAAAAACTTTCTTTTAGGATTTTTTGTAAAACAATATTCACTGTTAAAAACCATTCTCCTCCTTTTTAATAACAAGAATTTTGCAACTCAGTCAAAACCATCAGGAAATTCTTGCCAGACTAAAGTCGTATCACAGTAGTTAACAGTAAATTTGATTTTTCATTAATTCCATGGTCTTGAATGCTCATTATTTTGACCTATTATATGATTACTGAAATTCAAACATAACAAATACAGAATCTTCACATATATATGCATTTATATTCCACATTGTGATATGTTTACATGTATGTAATAGGCATATCTATTATCAAGGCTGTTCTTGAAGAGTTCATCAAAAGTTTTTAAGAATAATCATTTTCATCTTGCTGTGCATTGTGACCTATAATTTTTATAAACTGAGATTTACTGTTTGATAAAATAATAGCAATGACTAAGATTGCTGTGTATCATTTGTAATTGTTACAGAAAAAATGCTATCTAGAATGCCATCATTAGGTGGTAATAAAGACCTAAATAATACTAATCGTGTTAATAATTCATTTGGCTCTACAGCAAGTGTCCCTCCAAGTGAAGTAAAGGGCTCACACTTCTAAACCACTCTACAGCAGTTCAGTGAATGAATTAAATATTTATTGGGCTACTTAATATTTCAGTGGAGACACATTCCAGGTTTTGCCTAATCTTGGGTACAATAGCAGTGATCAAATGCCCACCTATTTACATTTCATACACAAATCATCTTTAAGCATCTTGTAGTCCATAGCACACAGGTAGAGGTGTTTGAAGGACTCTAACAGTAAGCTGTCAAAAAGAAATTACAGCTCTTTGTTTTATGGATTATTTTTAAACCTTTCAGAGCAAGTGACCTAGGAACAGGTACGTGTTTACTCCTACACTGTGTATTTCTGAAATCAAGAGCATTGCTCTTTTTCAAAGGAATTCGGTGCTTCAGCCAACACATCTTGGCTCTCTCCGCAGCATGGCATTCCTCTTGCCTTCATCATACATGCGTTGCTGAAATCTATTTGGAAATGAAAGGAAGTTAATTCTCTGTGGATCCAGGGGACTGTGTTGCCTCTGGCTAGCCTCACTGCCTCTCCCACATGGTGTGTTTCTGTCAGCTTTGAAAGTTCCTCATGATGGTAATTGGCAGCTTACCTCAGTCAGCTTATCCCCTTATATTTAAAGTGTTTACCCTCATTACCAGCTATTTCTTATTTGGTCCCTAATAATAGTGAAGAATAGCCCATCTCTCCCCAGAGTTGCTGTGACTTAGGGAAGTTTACAAGGAATTGCTTATTAAACAATTGTTAACTGTTCGGAAACCACACATACATTTGTGTTATTGTAACAGCCACTCATTTCTGTAGCAACAGCTCACTAAATATGCATAAGCCATCTCTCAGCAATAACAGTTTAACCACCACGTCTGCATTATGCATCCAGCATGAAAAATGTTTGGTTTTAAGATGGTATCATTTCCTTCTCTGGAGTCTGCTCCTCTTGCTCTCTCTCCAGATCACAGCATGTGCTGAAATCACTGCCTTCGTTTTAGCCATTCAGTGCTGCAGAATCACACCCCAGCCCTCAGACACAACTCCAATGGCTTGCCAATTGCGTTAAAATACTATTCAAACCACGCCCTCGCTTTCAAAATGCTCTCACACTTGCTAGATCTGCATCCCTGGGCCTGTCCTTTGCTCTGTTGCCAATTTTTTTTCTCTTTTAATGTAAGTGCTGAATAGAGACCATGGAGAGAGAAAGAATGATAACACATGAACTAGGTGGAATGTATGGAAAAGGCAGCCATAATTAGACCAAGTCAAGCACAAAGTTTTAGAAATGGCTGGGTAAGTGTCACCAGCTCTTACTTGAGATGGGCTCTCCATCAAGTGTACCTATCCAATGTCATTCAAACTATTTTATATGAGAAAATCTACATAATGGAAATTGGTCCATATTCACATATACTTTTCTCATCTGTAAAATGAGAACCTTAACAACAACAGAACACAAACATTTCCAAGAGATCTTTTAGTTCTAAAATGATGGGTATCCTCCACCATCCACTGGTCATAGTTGATTTCATTGTAAGTTACATCATTTGGCTTGGTGATTATATCTGACTTGCTGGTGACTGATTATTGAGAAAGGCAGAGATGCTGACCAGCAAGACTTAGTAGTGTTGCTAGAAATGATGTTGCTCCACCTGTACATGCTTGCTGAGCAGGAACAAGGCCCTTGATTCTATCTCCAGCATGCCATGAACTGGTTGTGGGAGTAAGTACCTTTACTCCTAGAACATGGGAAGTAGAAGCAGGAGGACCAGAAGCTCAAGGTCATCCTTTACTATATTGAGAGTTCAATGATAGTTGGGACTACGTGGAAACCTATCCCAAAGAAAAGAAAGAGGACAAAAGTAGGGGAATAACAGAAATGTTTGCCAAGATGGGCCATTTTTCAAGAGATACAGATTTGTGTAGGCTTCCAGAATCATGCTGTTTGTTTCCAACATACAACCATTTTATTCCATTTTCCATAAACTGGACAAAATAATACTCCAAACATTTTCACTTAGCCATGTGACTGACAGGTTAAAAGGGGCTTTCTGCCTCGGCTACTAGTTTTAAGTTTTTCATTCAGACTTGAGAGCCACATGGCATATTACACCAATTGCCCTGTACAGAAGATAACATTCACTTACTAATCGCTACTGAGACACTCATAGCTAGTTCAGCCTCAGAGGAAAGAAACAAGCAATGCAATGATGGCTCCACTTAAACCCCTTTTATATACACGTATATTTTAGGAAATGTAATGATGGAGATGAGTGAATAAGGCAGCCTTAGGCAAGAGCTCCTTCTGGGATGGCTTCACCCCCTCCTAATGGAAGGGGGCAGTCTCAGAAAATAACTATCTGAAAAATGGTGCTCATCCATATCCATTGCTGCTCTATCAATAAGAGTCAGAAACTGGAAACAGCTTGGATGTCCATAAGCTGATTAACAGGTGGTGAAAAAGCAGTACATTTACACAATGGAATATAATTCAACTATAAATAAAAAAAATCTGAACTTTCCATGTAAATGAATGGATCTAGAAAAAACACTCTGAATAAAGTAACTCCCACCACAAAAAAGACAAGTATTATATGGGTTCTGTTCTATGTGGATGTTGGGTTTTACACTTTGAGTATGTGTGTTTCAGTCTAGATAACTACAGAGGTAAGTAGCTATTAAGGGACCAGAGAGGAGGAAGGGCTCTCCTAAGGAAGGGAAAATAGAATATGGTGTTATAAGGAAATGAAGGGGAAACTAGAATAGAAGAATCAAATAGCGAGGGATGTGGAGAAGAGAGGTACAGGAGAAGAATAGTGAGAGACAACTAATGCTGAAAGCCTTTTGAAAAGCCATAGGAAAACCTACTACTGTAGAAGTTTCCTAAAATATATGCATATATAAAAGGTGTTTAAATGGAGCCACCATTTAAATTACCACTCTCACTCAGCTACAGACCCTTCAACCCATAATAATAACCCACCTGCAAGATACACTGGTACAATGGTGACGTAAGTCTGATGGGAGCAACCACACACTTTCTTATTGGATTAAGGCACACTCCATGAGTTGGAACCCATACAGAACATTACTAAGACAGCCAAAATTCTGAGACTAGATAGATCTTGGTCCTAGAAGAGAACATACTACTATTACCCTGCTAAAGGATCATAGCAATAAAATGACTCCTAATGACATACTGCTGTCCCCATAGATCAAGGCATTGCTCAGCCCTCATAAAAGAAGCTCCTTCTTGCAGAAGATATGAATTAACACAGAGACACCCCCACTCCCATTCTATCCCCACAACCAGACAATATGCAGAGAGTGAGAGACTTCAAAGTCTTCAGACCTAAATGGAATGTCTTTTGTTTGTTTGTTTGTATGCTTGCTTGTTTTGTTTTGTTGAGAAAGGGTTTCTCTGTAGCTTTCGAGCCTATCCTGGAACTAGAAAAAGCACTGAGAAGGAAAAATGGACACAAAGTCCCAAGCCTAACCAAGAAGCTATTTGCAACTGATAACCTGATAGGAAAGGGAAAAATCTGTGTTCTCTGAGTGTTATAAACATACTACTGGAATGGGATTCTGGTAATCTGGAAGTTAAACACTATTTCAGGCATATGCTACACAAAAGATTATAGATAGACTCTACTCACAGCACTGATGTGGAGGCTCAAGTACCATAGTTTACAGTTTCATTACATCAAGATATCAGTATTGTTGCTTCCAACTCAGTCCACTTTAGATAGCCCATCCATCACCCAGGAGCATACTCCTCTAGTCCACCTGGATGGTTGCATGTCTCAAAGGAAACTGTTTCGAAAGGTGTCCTTCTGTTACTGACTTCACACAGGGATATCAAGAGTGCCATTTCATGTACATGAAAATCCTACTCTGGCCATGCTACTGAGAGCAGAAGCCAAACCTCAGGAACCCATCTTAGGATAGAGAATAAAGACATCCTCATATTTATGAAACAGATGATAAAGAAACATTCAGTTTAGGCATATCTTACAGCAGTCAAAAAGGCTTCATGGTAATCACTGAAGCTGTGATACTCAAATCTCTGGAAGTCCTGCTTATTTCGGAGAAACATGGAAACAGGAGAAATATCTCATAAGCACAAAATAATACCCAATACACACACACACATAATGTTTCTTTAAATGTGTATGTGTTCTCAGCAAATAAAAATTGATTTTAAAAATCAGCCCATTGGACTCAATATCAGAACTGACTGTAACTAAATTATAGGTCAGTAAAATTGAAGGTGAAATCAAATTGGAAAAAAGTAAAACAATGTAGACAACGGAAGCTATTGATGAACAAGTAAGAAATTATTTTTGTCAATGTTGTAAAATAATATGCTCTAACTAATGACCCTGAATGTTAAAAAAAATAATAGATGCTGTGTTTGTGAAACTTATATGGAAATTTATATTTCTCAATCTTCTAAAAGCATTTCCAAGATGTGTTTCATGCTTTAAAATTAGATTTTTGTGGTGTAAATCAGTAATAACATTATAGTAACATCCCAAGGCTAGCAGCATCATTTTCAGCATATGAAAACAAATTATTTTTCTTTTTCGGCTACCGGAGCCATGCTAAGCACTACCCTTCACAGCAAGATGTTGCTGTTACTTAGTGAAGAAAAGTAGACAAGGGGTTTTTTGTTTGCTTGCTTGCTTGCTTGTTTTGCTTGTTTGTTTGTTTGTTTTTTAATCAGGAAACAGCATCAAGCCTGAAAAGTGATGTGTGGATAAAGCAAGAAACTATGGCTCCACCTCAAAAGCAGCCATCTGAAAAACAACCAGGATGACAGGACAGCCAGAACTTGTGACACTAGTGTTTAGGCAGAGCACGTCTATGTCCGGATTGCAAAACTAAGAAACATTTCCAACTATTCCTAGTGTCTTTGGTTGACATTCATGGGGACTGAGTTTCCGAAGGAAACAGGGTACGTAAACTTCAAATGACTACGTTGTATTAGCAGCCTTCCACAGAGAAGGAGAATAATCAGAGGCCTGTGAAATTGGTAAAGGTGTTTCCTGGCCAGTGATACTGTTGCTCCTAATATTCTGCTTTCACAGGAGTCTGCTGTAAAAATATGTGTGAGAGTTTCTGCTCGATGGAAATCAAAATGCTAATTTTGAAGGGGAGGGATGACATAAGATGTTAACTGTTCTAGAATGTGCCAGGTAGTCTGAATCAGAGAGACATGTCCCACCCAAAATGTAGTTAGGGATGCCTTGAAAAACACTGATAGTAGAGCTGGAGAAGATGGCTGAGGAGCTAAGAGCACTGACTGCTCATTCAGAGGACTTGGGTTTGATTCTCAGCACTCATACAATGACTAACAAGCTTCTTTAACTCCAGTTTAAGGGGATCTGACCTGATGTTGTCTTCTGGCCTTTTTGAGCACTGGATTAATGTGGTGCACAGACACACATGCAGGAAAACACTCATATACATAGAATAAAATAAACAAAATCTTAAAAAAATGCTAATATAAACTGAGTGGTGGTGGCACACACCTTTAATCCCAGCACTAGGGAGGCAGGGGCAGGTGGATCTCTGTGAGTTCGAGGGCAGCCTAGTTCCAGGACAGCTAGGGCTGGTACATAGAGAAACCCTCTCTCGAAAAAAAAATAGTAATAGGGATGGTAAAATGATACCTGCCATTGCCAGCTTGACATCTTACACATGTACACACACACACACATACACACACACACACTTTTATACAGTTATGAAAAAGAAATCAAAGAACCAAATGCAAACTTTTCAACCATCATTCCAAAGTTGTTAGGATCCAATCAAACTAAGCCACCATTAAAAGACAGACATTATCCTAAAATAAAATACAGTGGTTGCTAGCATGAGGTATTTGGAGTATTGAACTTCAGTGCTGATCCACTAGTAAAGGAAGGGACTGAGTCAAACTGAAGAAGTCGGTTTCAGAACTAAGAGATAACTTGTGAGTTCCACATGCAGAATTGGCCAAAAGATAAACTCAGGTAAGGACTGAAGAAAACCTGATCGAAGTAGGAAGAGGTCATGGAAAACAACATGAAAGAGGAAAGAAAGAGAGTGCAAGTTATTGCAAGCCACTTGTCCATAACTGAGGGAGGAAAGACCTTCAGATTCTCTGGAAATCATTGTACTTGGTAGTTTCTACAATGGAGTAACTGGTCAACTGCTCTTCAACACAAATAACCACAAATTCCCAGCGTATTAAATAGCACAACAGAAAGCCCACCAACTCATTTGGCATAAGTATGCATCAAACTCCATGTGAAAGTAATGTTTTGGGAGTGGCAATGTGGCTCAATAGATGAAGGTACGTGCCACCAAACTGGACAATCTGAGTTCAAACTTCACCACAGGCATAAGAGAAAGAGAGAATCTATTCTCACAGGTAGCCCTCTGATCTCCACATTCATGAAATGCATGTTTCACATTCTCATGCAGTAAATTATATTTAAAAAAAACTGTTTTAAATAACTGCAAATATTTGCATATTGCAGAGTACTTAGTGATAGTCTCCCTTATGAGAAGGTATAATTGCTTTAAAATTTGCCTCATTTGTTATCATTCTAACTGTCTACTTTGAATGATAAGACCAAATGGAAAAGAAGGATACAGTACCATGAATGTTTTCCTAAAGTTTAGGAAAAACAGCAACATTGAATAAAAATTACTAAAATGGATGCAGAGTGGACTTGCCCTGTGTCTGGCTAGTCTGGAAAGATCATAGAGAGGTGTCTACCTAATCACTGGACAACCCATCTGCTGCACATGGACAAGTCCATTTTAACCAAGCCTCACACTACAGTCTGCAGCACAATTAATAAAAACCCAGAGACAGAAATTGGGGTTCAATCTGAAGGTCAGAAAAGAACAACAGCCAGCCACTGGTTCTTACCTCTACCTCAGTCTGAAATGGCTATCCTGCCTCCAGGAACCTCAGAACGAGTCTGTGTCCAAGAGCGGTCTCCTTCCATTTTATAATCCTCTCTAGTGCTGGGATTAAAGGCATGAACCTCTACTGCCCGTTTTCTATGGCAAACTAATGTGGCTACTGGGATCTGGGATTAAAGGTGTGTGTCACCACTGCCTGGTCTGTTAGGCTGATCAGTGCAGCTGTTTTACTCTCTGGACTTTAGGCAAGCTTTATTTACTAAAATAGAAATAAAATATCACTACATTGATCTTTCTGAGGCATTTTGTCTCTGCTACTGAGACCTCACTTGGCAAGCATTCACTCAGCTCAGTGCTTATTCATGGAGATGCAGGTATCTCTGCACTAAAGGAAGATCTCCCAGTTGTCCGTGAGCCCATTCATTCCAAATGCACATGGGTTGTTTAATTTATCTGCATTAATGACTCCTGGCCTTGAAAGGATGAACACATTTGATGTGGGATTCCCCTCTGTATGCTGTGAATACCATTGGCTAGTAAAGAAGCTGTCTTGGCCTGTATATGATAGGGCAAAAGAGTAGGGCTAAGTGAGGAAAACTTAAGTGAATGCTGGGAGAATGAAGGGCAGAGTCAGAAAGAAGCCACGTAGCCCAGCTGGAGACAGACACCGGAACTTTAGCCAGTAAGCCACAGCCATGTGGCAATACACAGATTAATAGAAATGGATTAAATTAATATGTAAGAGTTAGCCAATAAGATGTTAGAGCCAATGGGCCAAGCAGTGGTTTAAATAGTATAGTTTCTGTGTGAATATTTAGGGTCTGAGCTGCTGAGCAGCCGGGAACCAACAAGTGGCCTCCTTAAACATGTGTTTAAATTCCTTTAAATTGTCCCCTTGACTTAGGCAGGGGAGGAGTAATGGGTATATGAGCCAGCAGGCTTGAATAATTGCCCAGAAATAAAAGAAAATTTCTCTCCTCTCAAAATGTATTCAGAGACTGGATAGATGGATCAGTGGTTAAGAGCAGGCAATTGTTATTGCAGAGGACCCCAGCTGGCTTCCCAAGACACTAACCAGGTGGCTCCAAACTGCCTGCAACTCCAGCTACGGGGGATTTGATATCTTCTTCTGGCATCCATAGGTACTGTGCTCATGTGCACAAACTCACACAGATGCATGACATCAAAAAGGTTGCAAACAAAACAAAAGCTGTTTAAGCAGGTGACGGTCGGGGACATTCGGGAGTAGTCTTCCAGCATCTCGGATTGTCTCCTGAGTGAACTGAATGAAACTTGAGGCTGCACACTTCACTTTTTACTGTTTGCAGCTTCTCCCTTTCTGACAAAAACCAATTTTCTTCAGTACTTTGCACGTATCATCAAACATAGTGTTAATATCTTAGCCACTAAAAGCTGCATTCTATTCTTTCAATGTGCTTGTGTGTGCACACATGAGCATGTGTCTATGGGGGTGTATCTGTGAGTGTGTGTACAAATGCACGTGGAAGGCAGATGCCAAAGTCAGATGACTTCCTCTATCATTCTCCACCTGGAGCTCATTGATAGACCTAGTTCAAGCCAGCAAGCACTGAGGATTCTCTTGTCTTCACAGCCCAGCCATAAGATTACAGATCCAGGCTACCACATTCAGCTGTTTATGAGTGTTATGGATCAGAATTCAGATCTTGATGCTTGCTTTGGTAGTTTGAATGTAATTGGCCCACATAATCTCATAGGGAGTGGCACTTTTAGGAGGTGTGGCTTTGTTGGAATGGGTATGGCCTTGTTGGAGGAAGTGTGTCACTGTGGGGGTGGGCTTTGAGGCTCAGGACACAGCTGAGTGTCTCAATCCACATCCTGTTGCCTTGTGATCAAGATGTAGCCAGCACCATGTCTGCCTGCACACCGCCATTCTTCCTGCCATGATGATAATGGACTGAACCTCTGAACCATAAGTCACCTCAATTAAATGTTTTCCCTCATAAGAGCTGCTGTGGTCAGGTGTCTCTTCACAGCAATAAAAACCCAGACTAAGACACTTGGAGAGCACTTTACTGACACAAATTAATGCTATAATCGACACCAGTAGTTATGAAATTTACCTCTGAATCCTTCCAACTTCCACTGACACAGAAGTTCTGTTTACAGTTTTAAACCACAACATTCCATGTGTCTCCACGCTGGAAGACATGTTCAGACCCCTGTCTACATGGAGTACAGACTGTGAGATGTCTGCAACTTCATCAAAAGTTCCTTTCCAAATATTAATAAACATTGACTGCGGACATCAAAAATCCTAAATTTCAATTCTGAAAAAATTCAGTAATCCATTTCAGCAATCCATCTTTAAAAGTTGTGAATGAAATAGGGGAACTGAGCAACTCTCCACTGACACCTGCAGACAGCACCCAGATCATAAGTCACTGAAAATGACACTGTGAGAGATGTTCTGCTCAGGGCTTGCCTTGCATGCATAGGCACAGCCTATCCCCGGCACTACAGAAGCCAGATGTTGATGGTACACATCTGTATCCCAGGAGCCAGCATGCAGGAAGTGGAAGCAGGAAATCAGAAGAGCAAGTCCATCCTCAGTTACACAGCAAGTTCAAGGCCAGCCTGTGGTTCATAATGAGACAACCAGAGTTACAGAATAAGGCCCTACCAATAAAGGAAGAAAGGAAAGAAAGAAAGAAAGAAAGAAAGAAAGAAAGAAAGAGAGAGAGAGA
>LOEQ01004629.1:51550-70164 GCA_001685075.1 Bramus lutescens | reverse complement strand
AAAGAAAGAAAGAAAGAAAGAAAGAAAGAAAGAAAGAAAGAAAGAAAGAACTGATGGAGGAAGGGAAATAGAGGAAAGAAAGAAAAATGCAGGTTGAAATCTCACAGAGTAAGCATGAATAATAGATAATAAAATGATGATTTGTGAAATAAATTTTTAAGATTTGTTTATGTATGTGTGTGTATCTGTATCACTGTATGCCCCATGTGAAACTTAAGTCCTGTGAAAGAACAACACACACTACTTGCTACTGACCTGCCTCTCCAGCCCAATGTAAAATCTTTTATGATCTTACTTAGCAAAACAGAAGAAGAATAGAAGAAAACATAAACCACACTTATCAGAAATTAATGATGTGTAACATGATACACAAAAAGATAATGGGAATATTATGAACAAATTTACAGCAATAAATCTGTCATCCAAAATGAAAGGATAAAATCACCAAGAAAACCACAAATTACAAAACTTTAAGGAAAAAGCACAAAAACCTGAATACATAATTAAAACCCTTGCTACAAAAGACTTTAATAGTGAATGCCTCAAACATTTAAAAACAGCACCAAACTTAAATATATCCCCTTATATGTGTGAGTATTTGCCACATGTGAAACTTAAAATGGAACCACGTTCCAATTCACTTTGTGAGGCCAGGATAATTACAGTATGACACATCTAAGGAGCAAATTGTAATAAATAAAAATACATTATCCCCCATCACCTCAGAGGAACTCTGAAGCACAGGCTGTGACTGTACAGAGCAGACCAAGAGAGTAGACCAGGAGAGAGGGCGAAGAGAGACCTTAATGGCTCCCTGAGACACAGAGAGTAACAGTACAGAACAGACCAAGAACAGCTCCCAAAGACAGAGACAGCCACTGCAAGGAGTGGACAAAGAGTCAGACACTTCTGGCACCAATTAGAGGAAGAGATGGGTAGACACCAATACAAGAATTCAGTCAATAACCTAAAAAGCAACATGGTAACACCAGAACCCAGTGGTCATACAACAGGAAGACTTGAATATCCTAACCCAGAAGAAGCAGAAGAAATTGATTTTAAATGTAACTTTATGAGGATGATGGAGACCTGTAAGAGGAAATGAAAAATTCCCTTAAAGAAATGGAGAAAAAGACAAACAAAAAATGGAAGAAATCAATAAATCTCTTAAAGAAAACTGAGTTAAAACAATCAAACAGGTGAAGTAAACAGTTCAAATCTTCAAGAGTTGAAGAGTGATATAAAGACAATAAAGGAAACACAAACTGAGAGAATTCTGAAAATGGAAAATCTGAGTAAATGAACATGTACTACAAGTGCAAGCATAACCTACAGAATACAAGAGATGGAAGAAAGAGTCTCAGGTGTTAAAGATACTATAGAGGAAATAGATTCATTGGTCAAAGAAAATGTTAAATCCAAAAAATTCTTAACACAAAACATCCAGCAAATCTGGAACACCATGAAAAGACCAAACCTAAAAATAATAGGGATAGAAGAAGAAGAACTCCAACTCAAAGACTTCGAAAATATATTCAACATAATCACTGAAGAAAACTTTTTTAACCTAAAAAAGAATATTCCTAAGAAGGCACAAGAAGCTTACAGAACACCAAATAGACTGGACTATAAAAAAGTTCCCTCACCATGTAGTAATCAAAAGGCAAAACATAAAAACTTACAGAATAAAGAAAGAATATTAAGCTGCAAATGAAAAAGGCCAAGTAACATAGAAAGTTAGGACTATCAGAATTACATTCAACTTCTCAATGGAAACCATGAAACTCAGAAGGTCCTGGCCAGATGTGCTGCAGATGCTAAGAGACCACAGATGCAAGCCCGTACTAGTATACCCAACAAAGCTTTCATTCAACATCAATAGAGAAAACAAGATATTCCATGACAAAACCAGATTTAAACAATACTTATCCACAAATCCAGCCCTACAGAAAGTACTAGAAAGAAAACCCCAACCCAAGGAAGATAACTGCACTCACAAAAACACAGGCAATAGATAACCTCACACCAGCAAACCCCAAAGGGAAACACACAAACACTACCACCAAAAAATAATTAATAGGAATTATCACTGGTCATTAATATCTCTTCAAATCAATAGTCTCAGTTCACCTATAAAAAGACACAGGCCAAGAGAGTGGATACAAAAGCAAGATCCAGCCTTTTGCTGTACACAAGAAACACACCTCAACCTCAAAGACAGACATCACCTCAGAGTAAAGGGTTGGGAATAGGTTTTCCAATCAAACAGATCTAAGAAACAAGGATGTGTAGCTATTCTAATATCTAACAAAATAGACTTCAAACTGAAATCATTCAGAAGAGATGGAGGAGGACACTTCATACTCATCACAGGAAAAATCCATCAAGATGAAGTCTCAGTCCTGAACATCTATGACCCAAATACAAGAGTACCCATATATGTAAAAGAAACATAACTAAAGCTTAAATAGCACATCAAAGCCCACACACTAATAGTAGGAGATTTCAACATGCCACTCTCCACAATGGACAGGTCAACCAGACAGAAACTTAATAGAGAAATAAGAGAACTAACAGATGTCATGACTCAAACAGACTTAACAGATATCTATAGAACATTGCACCCAAGCACAAAAGAATATATCTTCTTCTCAGCACCTTATGGAACCTTCTATAAAATTGACAACATACTCGGTAACAAAGCAAACCTCAAAAGATACAAAAAATTGGAGTAATCCCCTATATCTTCTCAGATCACCATGGTTTAAAGTTAGAATTCAACAAAAACACTAATTACAGAAAGCATACAAACTCATGGAAACTGAACAGTGTTCTATTGAATCATTGCTAGGTAAAGGAAGAAATAAAGAAAGAAATTAAAGACTTCCTAGAATTCAACAATAATGAATGCACAACGTACCCAAACCTATGGGACACTATGAAAGCAGTGCTAAGAGGAAAGTTCACAGCACTAAGTGCCCACATAAAGAAAGTAGAGAAATCTCACACTAGAGACTTCACAGCACACCCGAAAGCTCTAGAAAAACAACAACAATTAAAAAAAAAAGCAGACTCACCCAGGAGGAGTAGACAACAGGAAATAATCAAATTGTGGGCTGAAATCAATAAAATAGAAACAAAGAAAACAATACAAAGAATTGATGAAAAAAAGAGCTGGTCCTTTGAGGAAAAACAACAAGATAGACAAACCCTTATCCAAACTAATAGAAAGGAAGAGAACATCCAAATTAACAAGAAGAACATTCAAATTAACAAAATCAGAAATGAAAAGTAGGACATAACAACAGACAAGGAGGAAATCCAGAGAATCAGTAGGTCCTACTACAAAAACTTGTATGCCACAAAATTGGAAAATGTAAAAGAAATGAATGATTTTTTGGATAGGTATGACATACCAAAATAAAAAGAAGACCTGGTGAACAATTTAACTGGACCTATAACCTGCAAGGAAATAGAAACAGTCATCAAAACACTCCCAATCAAAAAAAAAAAACAAGGGCCAGATGGTTTCAGTACAGGATTCTACCAAACATAACTTCACAAAAGAGCAAATACCTATACTCCTCAAATTTTTCCACATACTAGAAACAGAAGGAACATTGCCAAACTCTTTTTATGAGGCTACAGTTGGCCTGATACTAAAACCACATGAAGACTCAACCAAAAAAGAGAATTATGGATCAATCTTACTCATAAATATAGATGCAAAAAATACTCAATAAAATACTAGCAAACAAAATCTAAGAACACACACACACAAAAAAAATCATCCACCATGATCAAGTTGGCTTTATCCCAGAGTTTCAGGGATGGGTCAACACACAAAAATCTATTAATGTAATCCACCATATAAATAAATTGAAAGAAAACCCATCTGATTATCTCATTAGATGCTGAAAAAGCATTCAACAAAATCCAACACCCTTTCATGATAAAGATCTTGGAGAGATCAGGGATACAAAGAATGTATCTAAACATAATAAAAGTAATATACAGCAATCCAACATCCAACATGAAATTAAATGCAAAGAAACTCAAAGCAATTTCACTAAAGTATTAGAAAATTAAATGTAACAATAATATGTTAGTGGATATAATAATATATTGTGTTAATATACTAATAATACATCAACAATAAAATAAAGCAGAAGACACACTAAGATTGATTTTTAGTGACACAATAACCCTCAAATCAATGTGGTATAAATAACAGATGAGTTTTGTTCTTCCAAAAGAGCAAATTTCTTCTTCAAAAGATACTGTTAAGCAAAGGAAAAGAAAATCCTCACTTTATGAAAAATATTTGTGGGCCATGTAAATCATCAAGGGCTTCTGTTTGGTAGATACAAGAACCATATAAGCCAATAATTCATTTTAAAAAATAAACCAAATATTTGAAACTTTACAAAAGAAAATGGAAAATAATCACAATAATTAATATTATTGATAATCAGGAAAATGTAAATCAAGCATAAAGAAGACATAACTTGTGTTAATCAACTTTTTTCTTACTTTTCTTGCAAGTATTTGTGCTCCGGGTTTCAGAGGTCTCTGCCCACAGCCACTGACTTAGGTGTTTTACCTGTCTGTTTCAGGCCAGGCAGAACACCATGCACAATGGGAGTGTTGTGGGAAAAGCTAATTAATGACTTTATGGCAGTCAGAAAGAAGAGAAAAAGCTACAAAGGAACTGGGAACTAGATACATTCTTCAAAAGCTTCCCCAAACTTAGGATAAAGTGACTTACTTTGTCCAATGAAGCCCCCCTACCTAATCTCTCACCTCCCACCCATGCCAGCATGTTATCAATCCATTGGTGGATGGATGCATTGATTAGGTTGGAGTTGCCATGATCCAATTTCCTCTCAGTGATTGGGTGACCTAGCTGGGCACCACGTCTTTACAGGGGTTACACTTCATAGCCAAACTATAGCACACCTGCAAGAATGAATGAAATCAAAACCATTCACAAACACTATACATTGCTAGCAAGACTGTAAATAGTATTGCTACTTTGGTAAAGATTTTCATTGTCTTTAAAAAGTTAAATATTCAGAGGCTGGAAAGATGTCTCAAAGTCAAAAACAGCCAATGTTCTTCCAGAGAACCCACGTCAGGTGGCTCACAAACACCTGTAATTCTGTCTCAAGAGGATCTAATACCTTCTTCAATGGTCAGTTGGGCTAAGGGTAGAGAGTTACAATCACAAAGGTGTTAATGGGGGAAATAATGCCAAATAAATTTGCTTTGATTTAATTTTCAATGTATTTATTTTCTATTACATTTATTTATTTGCTTGTTTGTCTATTGTGTGTAAGCTTTAAGGGCACCTACACACACGTGGCATATGTGTACAAGCACACTTAACTAAACTAATTTTTTTAAGGGCAAAACACTTGCTTCAGTGTAATACATAATATCTCTCATATGATAATCACTCTAAAGAAGTGCAAACATCTGCTCACATTAAAGCCTTATGTCCGCATGTTCATAGTAGCATCACTCATGGAAATACAAATAATTCTCCCATGGTAAATAATGATCAAAACACTGCGCTATGTCCACAGAGTAAGAGAACTGTACTCAGTACTGAAAAGTAGCTTGATGGTGATGATGGTGATGCCGTAATTGTGTGAAAAGATTTTACAAACACCTTGGAAGAGAAAGAAGCCAAGCACAAATGGCTGTCCAAGGCTTCATTTGAATAAAACAGTGAAGACAGAAAATATAAACATCGCAATAGAGAAAATATCAGAAGTTTGTTGGGATTAGGGTGGGGACTTCTACTCACAGAGGTACTAGCAGCGAAAATAATCCCAAAGTTGGTTTTGACTTGAAATTTATTATTTATTTATTTATTTATTTATTTATTTATTTATTTATCTAGCTATTTACTTATTCTATGTGTATTTTGCATCATGTATCTTGATCCCATTCACTTCCCCATTTTGTATTTTCAGTTTCTTTCTTTTTCATTATATTTATTTATTGTGTGTACACATGTGTATGTGTTGGGGCACATGCATACTACTGTGGGTGTTGCTCTAGTGTGTATGTGTGTGTGTGTTGTGTATAGATATCAGAGGACAACTTGCAAGAGTACGTTCTCTCCTTCTACTGTGTGGATCTTGAGGATTGAACTCAAGTCCCTGGACTTGGTGAGAAGCACCTTTACCCACTGAGCTGCTTTATCTCTCCTTGTTTGGATGTTTTAATTGCTATTATATTCCAAGTTTACTTAAGGTCACGTTCAAGGAAGCACATAATGTACTTGGGCATGTCCCTCACTATCTCATGGTCCTCCCCTTCTCAGTGTCCCTCCCCCATTGATTTAATTTGTTACACAAGCAGTTTGTTCAACTTTCATGCCATCTATGCATATGGGATCTTATGTTATATTTAAAATGTAGGACCCACAAATGGAGAAAACGTGATGTCTGTCTTTCTGAAACTAACTGGATTGCTTAATAAAGTTATCTATCTCCAGTTTCATCTGTTTTCCTGCCTATGGATTAACTTTGTTCTTCTTCATATCTAAGAATAAATGCATTGTGAAAATATACCACATTTTGTTGTAAGAGGTGGCTTGCTTATTTCCCAGCTGCCCAGACTCCTGAAATAACTACATGGAAACTGTATTAATTAAATCACTGCTTGGCCCACTAGTTTTACCTTCTTATTGGTAACTCTTGGGTGCCAATTTGTTGTAGGAGGGCTGCTTGTTTGTTCCCAACTGTTCAGCCCCAAAATAATCATACAGAAACTATATTACTTAAATCACTGTTTGGCCTATTAGCTTTAACTTTTTATCGGCTAGCTCTTACATATTAATTAAATCAATTTCTATTAATCTGTGTTTCACCACATAGCTGTGGCTTACTGGGTAAAGTTCCCATGCCAGTCTCTGGTGGAGCTAATTGGCTTCTCCCTCTGACTCCACCTCCTTTCTTCCAGCATTCAGTTTAGTTTTCCTTGCCTAGATCTGCTCTACCCTATCACAGGCCCAAAACAGCTTCTTTATTAACTAATGGCATTCACAGCATACAGAGGGGAATCCCACATCACCTACCCTTTTCTGTTTAAATAAAAAGGAAAGCTTTTTTGTAGCTCAGAAGTACGTGCTTGTCCAGCATGGGGAGGCCTTGGGTTTAATCCCTAAGTATCTCAAAAACAAAGAAATTTCATGAAAAACAAAGCATCAAATGCAGTAACAACAAAATGCTTCAAAATGGAGGTGAGAATATGCCACATGTTTAAAACCTCTATCTTTAAATCAGGTCTTCTCCAAGTAGTCTGCAGAATTGCAGTGTCACAGGACTGCTGGCCTGGAGGTTTCCATAAAGAGCTGCTGCTGTTCTCCCCCTCTACCATCAGTAAGAAAGGTCACCCAATTGCTTAAAGTTGGGGGAAGCATGGGGGTCACCCAGGTGTGGTAGTGCATGCCTTTAATTTCAGGGCTCGGGGGCAGATGATGTGGGATTCCCCTCAGTATGCTGTGAATACCATTGGTTAATAAAGAACTGTTGTAAGCCTGCACAGGGCAGAATATAGGTAGGTGGGGTGGTTAGTGGATAACTAAACTGAATGCTGGGAGAAAGAAGGCAGAGTCAAGGAGAAGCCATGTAGCCTCTGCTGGAGAGAGGCACAGGCTGAAACTTTGCTGGTAGACCACAGTCACGTGGTGAAACACAGATTACTGAAGCTGGGTTAGTTTAGGATATAAGACTTAGCCAGAAATAGGCTTAAGCTATTGGACAAACAGCATTGGAAACAATATAGTTTCTGTGTGGTTATTTCGGGAGTCTGGGCAGCCGGGAACACACAAGCAGCGTCCTACAACAACATTTCCTTATCCTTTGCTGCATTGATGGGCACCTAGCTATACCACTCCAGGGTATTTATCAAAAGGACTTCTTATCAGCACACCAGAGAGGTCCTTGCATATCATGTTGGTTCTAACACCAAAGAAAATCTTAATAGACTTCTAAATTTTAGTGTACTTTGAGGAAGAGAGTCCTGGCATAACCTCTGCCTCCACTATCCATGGCCTTTGAGGCATTGTACAAACGTGGTTTAGTCTGTAGGTGTTCTCTACAAAGGATTCCCCAGTACCCACAGCCTATGGAGCATTGCATACTTGCAATGTAGTCTACAGTTGTTCACTACACAAAGACTCCTCAGTATCCACAGTCTATGGGGCATTACACACCTGTGCTGTAGTCCGCAGGAGCTCTCTACATAAGGACTCCTCAGTAACCAGTCTATGGGGCGTTACACACCTGTGCTGTAGTCTGCAGGTGCTCTCTACACAAGGACTCCTCAGTATCCACAGTCTATGGGCACTGCATACTTGTGTGTAGTCTGCAGATGCTCTTCACAGGATGCTGTGTTGGAAATTCAATCTCCAAATTCATACCTTAATGGCACTCGAAGGTGGAGTTCATAGAAGGTAGCTGGAGTTGTGTGAGGCTGGGAGATGGGAACCATATGGGCACTGCAGCTTTATAAGGCTGGGAACAAAGATAGGAGCTGGTAGACTCACTCTGTCACCACATGAGACCCACTACCATTCTGTAAATCTGCAAGAAAACCTTCCCCAGAAAACAAGCTGATTGCAGTTCTTGCCCTAAGACTCTAAACCTGTGTAAATGACAAGCCTGTGGTCAGTTTGTTACAATCAATGACGAGTGACCACCTGAAGTTTGAAATCCACATTAGATCCTACTCTTGGCGTTCTACATTCCATGGCCTTGACGATGGTCTGGTGACATGCATTCAGAACTATGATATCAGAAAGACAGAATGGGTTGCTGGCCCTACAAATCCTCTGTGCTTCATCTGACCCCCTTTGCTCCTTTCTCCGGTCCCTTCCAGCCACAGCCTCCCCAACACCTTCTCGGTCTTTTCCAGATTGCGATAGTGTGAATTATTCAGCAAATTGCCATTTTAAGGTTTCTTTCTTCCACCGAGTATTATATATTTGGTTATGTTCACATAGTACTTTTTGAGAGGTAGTGGGTGTGTTCTAATTCACAGTTGTGACATGAAATAGAGTTCAATGTCATTCGTGATCAGGAAAATACAAATAAAATGAACAGTGAGCTGCAACTTCATTCCTTCTAGTGTCAGAAATGCAGCTAATAACCAGGGTTGGCAAGGAGACAGAGACGTTGAAACTCTACTCCACTTCCAGCAGAAACGCAAAATGGTGCTTTGGAAGACAACTCACAGCTCTTCAAACAGTCAAACCTGGGTGCTCACATAGTAATTCTGCTCACATAGAGGGAGATGAAAACAGGCCCACAAATGGGTCTGTACGCAGATGCTTGCGCTGGCAGCATTCAGAAGAGCAAAAGTCAGAAACGCAAGGGTTGGCCAAAGGCTGAATAGAATGTGGTGCATCCATGCAATGGAATAAATATTATTTGGCAGTAAAAACAAAAGGGGTGTGAGTGGGTATTAAAAATTAACTCTGAAAACATAATGTAAAACTAAAGAAACTCAAATCTAAAGATTATAAATTGCATAACTGTACTTGTGTGACGTGTCCAAAGTAGATCGATCTAGAGTGCCATAAAGATGATGGTTGCCTAAGACTGAAGGAGGTCTGGGGGTCCAGGGGATGACTGGGGTTTCTTCATAAGTTCATAAAATTTACAAAGCTTATTGCGCTGATAGCTACACAATTTTGTGAATACCCTAAGATGATTGACTTTTACAGGGCTTGTTGGATATGTCTATGTATATAATATGTGTACATGTGTATATGCTTGCTTCCATGTGTGGGGGCGCATGCATGTGCAGCCTCACACGTGGGAAGAGAACCAAGGCTGCTGTCAAATCTTCCTCAGTCATTCTTTTTATATTGACACAGCTTCTCTCATTTGAACCTGGGCTTAGCAATATTGCTAGTCAGGCTAGCCAGCCTGCTTCAGAACACCTTTCCTCCTCTACCTTCAAAGTGACAGAATTACAAGAGACACCATATCCACCAGGCATCAGTGTGGGTTGTGGGGCTCTAAACTCCAATCCCTATGCTTGCAAGGTAATCACTTTATCCACTGTGCTCTCTCTCAGCCCTGTTTTTATACTTTATATGAGTATGTTGTATCCTTTGAGGATTTTATCTCAATAAGGCTGCTATAGTTAAAAGCCTGCTGTTTTGATGCAACTAAACTCAAAGCGGATTGGAAAGACGGCTGCGCAGCCATCATCTTGCCAGGTTCTTTATCCAGGGGCCACGGTCGATAACCATGGCCAAGTATACTAGATTCTGTTTGGTTTCAGAGGCAGGTGGGAAGTTCTAGGAGCTGTTAAATCATCTGTCCTCATTTTTCTTCTTGCTTGTAGGATCCCTAACATGCCTCTTTTTAAAATTTCTTTCCAATTATCACCAAGTTCCCAACTGTTTAACACAACATGCCACTCCTAATCCAAACTATTGCCTTTCCTGCCCAAGATCACCAAATCTTTGCCTTCAAATAGGCAGAACTTTTAAGCACTCCAGATCAAACAAATGCCAGCCAGTGAACACACTATCTTCAGACTCCATTAAACTGTCAACACAGGGGCATTAGTGACTTCTTCCTATGGTAACATACCTGACAAAAGCAACTAAAGGAAGAAAGGGGTTAATTTGATGCATATTTGGAAAACCATGGCAACTGGGTGTGCGGCAACTGGTCACATGGCACCCACAGTCCGGAAGCAGAGAGAGATGGATACTGGTGCTCAGCTCACTTTTTCCTTTTTATTCAGGGCCAGCACAGGTGCCAAGAATAGCAAGGGAGTGTCTTCACTCCTCAGTTAACCCAATCCAAACTTTCCTCACAAGCATGACCAGAGATGTGTCTCCTGGGAGATTCTAGACCTAATAGAGTGTATGCACAGTGTTAACCACCTCGATATGCACAACTTGTCCTGGCGTGAGCCTTCCCTGTGTTTCCTATCACCCCCTCCTCCACTTTCTCCTCTGCCTCCTCTAAGTTTCTCTGGGAGGCTTGAGCATTCTACAGCTTAGAAGTAACCTGAAGCCTGCAACGTCCTAGGTCTCTTATTGTGACAGGGTTTTATTCCCTTTATCCCTCTGTGTTTTTTCTTTGAAATGCACTGGGACAGATTTGAGCTTCAGTAGATACATTATACAATAGGAACCTGGAAGGCTGAAGTAATATTTTTACTGCTGTCAATATGCTAACTATCATGGTAGAAATGAGGGTAAATTACAGTCTTTGAAACCTGTAAGGACTTTAATCTCTGCAGGGAGAAAATGTTTTAACATAGACAATAGAAAACTAGAATAAAGGCCATATGTAATACAAAGTTCTATCACATACAGAAAGTGTTCACATTATAGATATTTGTAATAAAAGTAGAGATTGCTACAACTTAAATTATTGATAAAATCTTCATAAAGAAAGCAGAATTTTGCTTTAACTTCTATGAAAAACTATAATTTGTTATAGATTTGATGTTTGGATCTTTTTTAATAGTATGTAGTTCAATATATGTGATAAGATACTACTTTAATATATTTGAGATAATAAATAAAAAGGCCATTTCCTCTACCTTTTTGTACATCCTCCACTCATTCTTCCATTCAGTCAGTGGGGTTTGTTATTTATAGGAAAATATAATTTATCAAAGTCTTCAATGAAATGCTCAGCAAATTGAAAGTATAACTCATGCTAGGAGAAAGTCTTGGGCAAGCTTCGGGGAGTTAGATCTGAAGGTGAACTTAGCTTTTGCCAAAGCTATGAACACTAACACCTTCCCCAAGATATTAGGATCAGTTATAAATCTGGGGATTAAAAGACCATGGGATATCTTCAAAGGACCCTGTTCTTTTTTTTTACCACATACAACCCAAGGATTCTTGTTCTAGGGACAAGGAAAAACCAACCACTTTCTTTGCTCTCTAACCTATCCCTTAGAAATTGTAATGGTTAATGGTGTCCATCATAATTTCATTGGTTTATACACAAAAGCCAATCGTGGAAATAAAATCCATTTTCTTATTATATGCCTGATTCCTAATTACTCATAAGAGAGTTGATTACTCTTGTGCTTTCAAGTTTGTGTTTCCTTCCCAAAATAGCACCCATGTAAAGACTCTACAAGGATGGTCTGTAGTCAGAGGCTGCTCGTTCGTTTTCAAGCCACCCAAACTGGGAAAGTCACACAAAACTGTATTGATTACAACATTGTTCAGCCAATGACTCAGGCATATTTTTAGCTAGCTCTTACATCTTCATATTCCCACAAGGCTGTGGCTTCCTGGAAAGGTTCCAGGTCCTTCTCCTTCAGCAGCTACATGGTGTCTCTCTGACTCTGCCTACTCTCTCTATGTATCTCTTCCAGTCTGGCTACATTCTGTCCTGCTACAGGCTGAAGCAGCTTCTTTATTAACCAATGATAATAAAGCATATTCATAGCACACAGAGGGGAATCTTACATCAATGGTCTACTGGTCAGAACTGTGAGTGAGAGAAGTAGGAATGCTGTGGGCCCAGAACTCCATTATCTCACACTGTCTTTGGTTCCCTAGTTAGCTGGTCATCATTAATCTCTGTGTCTAACCTGACATCCCTGCGACAATCACGTAAAGCCCCTTGTGCAATGTTCACGCTGATCCCTAATTCATGCCAGCCCAACACTAGGTATGCCATTACACAACATCTGAAGTAAAGAGCAGGGATTTCCCCACTTCACCATGACTTATCTACCTGGTGCTTCCAGCAATGTATGAGAAAATGTCTTGATTTATAACTGTCTTTGTCCTGTTATTATAAAAAGACCATGGCCCTGTTATAGGAACATGGTATTGGGAGCAACCTGAGTCTAAGTTCTCCAGCCATGAGCGCTCATATTTGCTTCCAGAACAAACCACCTCCTTCCACCCCTTGGAGATAAGAGCTGTAGGACTTTTATGCTGGCAGCTCTGCTGCTCTCACGTGGCACAGATGAGCTACACATTTCCTGCTTTCCTCCTGTCCTCTTGGTGGATTGCAAGCCTCTTAGTGACAGAGGATAAGCATTTGGATCTTATGCCACCAACTAGGCATTTGACCAATACACAGTAGATGCCCAGTGAGCTGGTCTTATTAGCTGGAAAGGGCTTATCAGCATTATCAGAGAAAAAATTGCAAATTCATCTTTGAGTGTGTTAAAAAAATGATATACACCACCACCAAAAAATAGATTCAGCAAAACACACACACACACACATGCACAAGCACTTGCACACACACATGTATACATACCTATTAAGAGGCGAAGCTTAGAAAGGCTTGGAGAAAGGGTAGCTGGGAGGGGCTGGAGGGAGGAAAGGGAGGGGAAAGTGATATAATTCTATTCCAATTCAAAAACATTGGGGGAGGAAGAGTGCCTTTTGCTGAAGACTAAAGTATAAAACGAAATGACTTGGAAGCAATTTTTAAAACTTTAGAAACCAAATGGTTATAATTTTAATTATTCAATCTCGGCAATAATATTCCTTTAAAAAGTGACTTTAAATATCGTTCTACCTCCAAGAACCTAATTTTGTACTGGATATGCAAATCCAGAGGTCATTTCATTTAATACACACATACCTCCTAATCAACTGCATGCTAATGAAGTTACTCGAAAGCTAAATTTCAATTATGAGTTATAGACCCTCAGCTGCTTTTCTTGATTGCCTTAACAACAGCAGAGAGAGAGAGAGAGAGAGAGAGAGAGAGAGAAGAAAGCGAAAGAAAAGACTTTTTTCCTCTGAAAGTTCCCAACACAGCGAAAGGGATCCTGGGAAAGGCCATTGTTTTAAAGACCAGCTTCATGTCACTGAATGAGGTAAGAGTGAACATGTTCCTCACTCTTATGTTCAGAGTAATTCTCCTTATGTCACAGAGTGATTTGTAGCTCCTGAGTAGGCAAGAGGGCTAACTCAGGGCATGCTATGTGAGTTCGGAAGCTGACTCTAAGGCAGGAAGCTTAAGAGGCCTGAAGTTTGTAATTAAGGTACACACATCAGCTAGAGTATTTATCCAGCCACACTTCTGAGAAATTAGTTTGAATTGATGGAAGAATGAATGACTTCTCCTCTAACTGACAGCTTACACAGTTTATCCTAGGCATGGTTTGTCCTATGAAAAAAAATATATATGTATATCAATAGATGGGATTTTTCCCCCGAAGCTAAGACATATATCATCTGACATTTATATTTCATTTAAAAATTAATTTGTGTGACTATAAAAACAACAGATTGTGTTATTTCACACTGTGACATTGTAATTTGAATAACTAACTCAAATTGCATACCCAAAAGAAAAATAATTAGAAAGTCCCTGCTCGTTCTTCAGTTAATTGTTCTGTCAGACAGCTACTATTAACATCTAAGTGAACTCTGGCTACAGTCAGTGCACGTCTCTACCCTGTTAGTAAACAACTGGGACCCGGGTTAGGTTTGTATGCTATCTCCAGTGGGAACATCACTCATTTTGTAATAATAGTGGGTTTATTCATTACTTCTATTTATTTATGTGTGTTTGGGAGTTGACTCTCTCCTTCTATCAGGTCATTTAACTTGGTGGCAGGTGCCTTATCTCACTCATGGGCTGCTTTAATGAAAATATTTGTGTACTTCACCCATATTTCCACCAATACCCCCCACACTCCTCTTTTCACTTTCCCACTGGTCCTCTCTCTTCTCCAGACTTGTTCTCTTCTACCTTCAGGTCATCAGTGCAGGTAGGACACCACGCATCCATGCTATCAGGACCTACAAATGAGCGACAACACATTTGTGTTTCTGAGGCTGGTTTACTTCACTTAATGCCATCACCCCCGGGTGCATGCATTTTTCTCTAAACAACGTGACTTTGTTCTTTTTTGTGACTGAAAAACATACGATTGCGTGTATGTCACATTCTCCCTATTCCTTTCTTGGTAGACAGACACCTAGGTTGTTTCCATAACTTATTCTGTATAGTGTATAGTGTGTATTGTGCTACAGTAAACATAGATATACAAGGATCTGTGTGTGTGTTTAATTGGAATCCTTTAGGGAAATGTCCCAGACTGATATACCTGGCTCACATGTTAAGTCTATGCCCATTCTTTCCTGGCAGCTTCTTAATTCCAAAGCTGAAATATAAATTCAGGTGCCTTCAAGTTGATGATGCAAAACAGAAGGGTCGACAGCTTAAATTTCTCCGTTGTACCCTCATCAACCTTTGCACGGCTGTCTCTTAGAGCGTCTCTCTCCATTCTTCTCTGTGTCTGTCAGTCTAGTTTAAATCATGGCACAAGCAGACCAAAAGCATAGCTGCTGGCAACCACAACCTTCATTGCTCAAATGTCATAAATCTTCATCGCAGACATGAGAGCCCGGGTAAAAGATGAACCTCTGATTCATGTGTCCAACTCATGACCTGAGGGGTGTGTGCAACCCGGGATAGGTATGAATGAACAGCAGCACAAAACTCTAAACATACTTAGACATTAGGAAATAGTTTTACAGTTTTTCTGTAACTTTACCAGGCAGTTCTCCAGCATGAAATCTGTGGACGGCAATATCATGTCACATTGTCAAAGTGCTGGATACATCCTTGCCACTTTTGGGACATAAGAAAACAGTGACCATACTCCCACATGGCGCTTGAATTCTGTTTGGAAAGATCACCTGTAATTACTTCCTCTATTTTATTGTTCAAAAGAAGTGTCCTGGCCACATTACTATGGGAGGTACCTAGACAAAAGACAAGACATTTCTAATAATACAACAAATTAGGTAGAAATACAATAACAATCTATCATACAAGGAAGAGGGGAAAAATGTTGTAGGAGTCAGAGGAGGTGGAGGACACCAGGGGCACTTAATTTATTCAGGCCCCATTGAATCAACTAAGCAGGGCTCACATGGGCTCACAGAGACTGAAGCACCAGGCCTGCCTGGGTCTGTACCAGGTCCTCTGGTGTTCTGTGGGACTCCTAACAGTGGGAGTGTGTGTCTCTGACTTTTTTGCCTGCTCTTGGAACTCTTCATTTTATTGGGTTGCCTTGTCTAGCCTTGATATGAGGGTTTGTGCCTTGTCTTATTATGTCATGTTTTGTCATGTTTGATTGCTGTCTCTCTGAGGTCTGCTCTTTTCTGAAGGGAAATGGAAGGGGAGTGGATCTGGGGGAGAGAAAAGTTGTGGGGGGGAAAGAGGTGAGTAATGGAGAAAGCAGAAATCATGGTCAGGATGTATTGTGCAAAAGGAGAATCTATTTTCAATTTGAAAAATCACCCGAATATTTCTCATAATTTTATGCTCAAGTTTTTATATTTCTGGCAATTCTCTGTAGCCCTGAGCACAAAGACAGTTCTTCTAAAATCTGTACACCTCCTTAAATAACCAGACAGTTGAGATATACCCCTTCTACAGCACAGCATGTCCAAAACTGCCCCACTATGTGTGTAACTACCACTTTCAATTCTGACTAGCTTTGCCCGTTTGGGTGCCATCTAACACCATTAGGTAATGGTTGGCAAGAGGATTTTAATGTATGTGATGCTGTGACTTTCTAGGCAGAAGAGGAAAGTGTAAGCAGACAAGGGAAGTATCGGTACTCACACTAACGCAGTCATTAATTTTAACTATACTCAAGTAAGCTTGTGTGTCAGCCTGGGGACACCAGACTCCAGAAGCTTCTTCCATACAACCAGAGGACACAAGTTCGATCTTCAAAAGCTATGTTTAAAGGGCAGCCATCATAAAGTGTGTTTTAATCCCACAGAAGAGGTGTAGCCAGGTGAGTCCCTGGGGCTCACTAGCCAGCCAGCTTCTCCTACTTTGTGAGTCCCATGTGATCATGGAAAAAAAATAGTCTCAAGAAACAAAGTCGGGTATGCAGGGAAGGGAGGAGACATCTGGGAAGAGATGAGGGGGGAGTGGATATGATCAAACAGATCACATGGAATTCTCAAAGGACTAATATTTTTTTTTAAAGACAAGTTCAGTGGTACCTGAGTAAGAATACCCGAGGTTGTGCTCTGACCTCCAGTTACATGCACACATATGTACAAATACACCCCCACATGTACTCATGCACACACATGAACACACATACACACATGCACATACACACAAGTACATACATTATGCATGAACACAGATGTGTGCACACATGTGCAACTGCACCCACACGTCTATGCCCATACACATGTATGCACACATATGAAAATCCAACACATAAATGTGCAAATGCGCCACACATGTATACGTGCACACACATGAACACAAACATGTATACACAAGCATGTATAAGGTAAAAAGAATCCAGGCAGGATAGCTGGACAGGACTGTTCAACAGACCAACATCATTTTAGAAATAAGCAGCTGTTAATTAAAGGAAATAAGTAGCACAAGAAATGGAAGTAATATGCGGTCCTCTTCTGGAAGCTAGTTGGGACAAATGGCAGTGAAAGATATTTGGGGAACAATAAAAATTTTATATATTCTTTGGTACAAAATGGTTTATGCCATTTGGAAAGAAACTATGGAAGCATATAAGCCTATATATATAAGAGAGGGGGAGGGAAAAAGAGAAAGAGAGGTAGGGAGAGAACGGGTTGAAGAGAGAGAGATCAAGGAGCTGGAGAGGCTTCTCAGATGATAAGAGCACTGGCTGCTCTTGCAGCAGACCTAGGTTCAATTCCCAGCATCCACATGGCAGCTCACAACTACCTGTTATCTCCAGCGGCAGGAGATCTGACATCCTCTTCTAAACCTTTCTGAGCACCTGCACACATGTGCACAAACCCCCACACAGACATGTACATACAACAAAAACAAAATAAAGATTTTGAAATAAAATTTTAAAAATATATCAAGATAGATATGCACTGAGGTTAACACTGGTACCTTCTGCACACTGAACCACACGCGCTCTCATTTCGCTTGTCAGCACTGTCTAACATTTTACAGTGCATATATGCAGCTTCTGTAATAACCCCAGACGGCTCTTTAATGGCTTTGCCTCAGCATGATTGTAAAGCTAATACTTTGAATTACAGCCTTGAGTTGGTTTTCTGATTTCATTAGGTCCAGTGTATCTATTCCAGTTCCATTTTGGGGTTTCTAGGCTGTAAGAGCGCAGGAACTCATGGAGGGTAAAGCACTATACTTTCTGACTGGTCACTGGGCTAATCTATCATATTGAGACCTAATAAAAAACTATACAAGCTGAGCATTGTAATTCCTCTTTGAGGGATAAGAAAGCAGACTCCTAGGAGATACACAGTAAGGTTTATGAAACACTGAGATGCCATCGTTCAATTAAAAAAAATGTCTGAGATCTTAAGCTCTTTAGCCCCAAACCCAAGACCCTCCGCTGAAATGATTCTATCCCAAGGGGACCCAGGAGAATCTGAAAACAGAACCCTTCCATTTGGTTATTCAGATTATAAACTGGCCCTTTAACTCGGAGCAGCCTGGGTTTCTAAGCAAGGAGTGATGGGAACAACTGGACTTCCCAGAGCCTCATCTCCTTCTGGGGACTCGAGACATGGTAAGTGGCCCCTAACCCTACATATCACTGGGCCCTTGCAGCCAGAGTCAAGGGCAGGA
>LOEQ01004629.1:41146-51536 GCA_001685075.1 Bramus lutescens | reverse complement strand
TGGACAGAGCTTTCTGGCTCCCAAAGCTTTCTGCACAGCTGATGGAGGGGCAAGGTTAGAAAGTGACACATGAGGCAAGCAGAAGCTTGGAAAGGCCCTCCCTAGTAAGAAAGGGGGAGCCTGTAAAGACACCACAGGTCGAAACTGTTACGTTCTACTGAAGTTAGAGTTAAATTAAGATGACTTGACAATGCCCAATGTCAGTCTATACCTTAGGGGCTTTCATCTAGAACCAAGGAAGAATCCTGAGGGCTAGACTCACAGCAGCAGTCATCCAGAGAAGAGAGGTAGAGAAACTATCTGGGTCTTTATATATCTACATTTTGTATATATGTATATATACATTATGTGTGTGTGTGTGTGCACATATGTGTGCATAGCCTTCTGCTTCTCAGGGTCTTATAAGCCTACATTTAACACTTTCAACATGAATAATAATCATATATATATATATGCACATGAAGTCAAGAGGTCAATATTATGTGACCATAATCTCTCCTCACCTTATTTTTTGAGACAAGGTCTTTCACTGACCCTAGAGCTCACAACTTGTCTAGACCAGCAAGTCCCCAGGACCCTTCTTTCTCTGCCATCCTGTGCTGGGGTTACACAGAAGTGCCACCGCACCTGACTCTTTACATGAGTACTGGGGATTGAATTGAGGCTATTGTGCTTGTGCAGCCAGCACTTTACCCACTGAGTCGTTTTCCAAGCCCCAGAAAATCTAACTGAAAGGGAAGACTAGGAGGCATGGTGAAGCTGACCTTCCACTAATGCAGATCACACCTGCTGCACTTGGGCTCAGTGGAATTGTGGAAACCGTGATTGCTACAGAAGGGGAAAGAAATAAGAAGAAATACACTTGCTCAGCTGATAGAGTTCCCTCTGTATGCTGTGATTATTATTGGTTAATATCCTTGCAACACTCAGGTTCTTAGATGTGGAGCTTAAAAATACTCTATCTACCATAGTTTATGCCTGCTCAGAGCCAGAAGATGTGACTGCAACTTGCCTGTAAATTGGGCTTCATAGCACTACCAATAGGGAACATTAACAAATATTTCATTACCCTAATAACTTTACATGCTATGAATAAAATGTGTCTTACATAAAATGTCTGTCAAATCTGTAGCTAAGTACTGCCAGATATAAAAGACAATATTTAAGATATATTTACTAAATAAGATATATTGATAGTAGATATTTATTAAATTATTAAGGTGTGTTTATTAAAATTAATTTGCAATTCATATTATCATAATATTTACTACTTGAAAGAATCAATTGCTCAAGTACTTGAAGGTTGTTTTTGTTTTAGAATTTTCTTACTTTCACATATTTTACACAATACCAAAACAAAGAATGAAGCTACATTAAATAGGTGTTCTATTGCAGGGATAAATACCATGATCAAAAGTAACTTGGGAGGGTCTATTTCAGGCTACACCTCTCAGGCAGCAGTCCATCACTGATGGAAGTCAGTACAGGAACTCAACATGGGGACCATGGAGACAAGGACTGAGGCAGAGGCCATAGAGGAAAGCTGATTCATACAACCCAGGACTACCTGTCCAGTGTGGCTCCACCCATAGTAGGCTGGGCCCTCTCACATCAATTATTAATTAAAACAGTGCCCCCACAGACTTACCTGCAGGCAAATCTTACAGAGCCATTTTGTCAATTAAGATTCCCACTTCCCACTATGTCTATATTTTGTCAAGGTGACCTAATACCAACCAACACAGGAGACAAAGAAATAAATATTGTCTTTTCAACGACCTAAGCCCTTTAATATCTTACATTTTAAAAAAAACTGTGTCAGCCATTTCAGCAATATAAACTATGGTACTAACACAGGCATTAAAGGGAGCAATAGGCAGTCTGGGTAGGAAGATGGTTATGGGTCTCACAGGGTATCTGAGCTAAAAACTGTGATTTCTAGAACCTCTATTTGATTACTTTGGTTTAGCCCTAAAGAGAAGTTTAGCATGCAACTGAAAGTATGACTTCTGAGTGATGTTATTTTCTGTAAAGTGCAAGGAAAGCAAACTAGAATGAAGGTCTGTGGTGCCACGTAGCATCTGTGGAGTGCGCTGGTGAGGCTCCACTTAGCAAACTGTAATGCACATTGCAGCCCTCTGCTTCTCTGGGTCTTTTGAACCTGTATCTAACACTTTCACCGTAAATAATTTATACTCAGTGGGTTCTCCCAAGGAAACTCTAGTTACGGTTCTAGCTGCCATGCACCATAGGGAACTGATAGAGAGGCCATTAGCAGAGTCCCATAAGCAGCATGTGGTCATTCATTGACTAACTGGTTAAAAGAGACAAGGATCGGGGGACATGTGGACTGGATCACTCACACCAGAGCCCTGTCCCATGACCTTGGCCTCATTCCCTGCTCTCTTCCGCAGGGGCAAAGGCAGATTCTAGAAAACTAACTATACTATTCATGATCCCCTGCCTACTGGCTTCCAGTTCTCTCTCTCTCTCTCTCTCTCTCTCTCTCTCTCTCTCTCTCTGTCTCTCTGCCTGTCTCTCCTGTCTGTTTGTCTGTCTATCTATCTTCTGAAATATATATGGAAATATATTTATGAAAATGCTAGGAATATAACATTAGTTTCTTCTAGCAGACTTTCCCACTGCAAGAATCAAACCTAAAGCCAATTAGCAGGGGATCATGAGTAGTATAGTTTTCTAGAATCTGCCTTTGCCTCTGCAGAAGAGAGCGGGGGATGAGTACAAGGTCATGGGACAGGGCTCTGATCCAGTGATCCAGTCCACATGCCCCCCATCCCTGTCTCTTTTAGCATGTGTGTGTGTGTGTGTGACTTCTTTATTGTTCCAAGTGCCCCTTGCTACCTCCATTCCAAAACCCCAGGAATACTGACCTCTACATAAGTCCTTCTGCACTTAGTACGGCAGCAGATGTCTTCAATAGATAATCTCTGAGTTCTTACACCATTTTCTGTTTCCCTTCCTATTCTCAAAACCATCCTTCAAAGGAATGCCTGTCTTAAAGCCCTCCACGGAGCAGGCAAGCAGTCTCCTCAGCAAAGTTCTTCCAGATACAGGAACCATGCAGAGAATGCATGAAGAGGCGATCCCAAGGTTTTGCTCTAGCTACCAAAATCAGCCATTTGCCTTTCACTTGCAGGACAAATGACAGGCATCAGGGCCTGCAAAAATACAAGAGAAGTGGACAGGCAGAGAGACCCAGGAATTCTTCATTAAAATGCCAGCATTAACCAGGCAAAGCAACAGATGATGGGACTACACGGATGAGTGAGACAGACCCTACACTGCCTGCAGCATCTGTTGAATTGGAGAAAAGGCCACTCACAGAAAGCCACAGTTAGCATGCAGCCATAGCAGGGTACAGCCAGCTCTTCAATCATACTTGTTTTGAAAAACTTGACATATACATAAAATAGGACAAGCTAATAAAGCACTATTCTGTATGGTTTGTGAGCAGTTCATCTCTGAGGAACACTATGAGGACAATAGCCCCACAGGATACAGCAAAGCACAGTCAGGCTGGGCTACCTTGAGCCACACCAGGTTGGTGTTACAACTTCTAAAAGTCTACCACACATAATCCCTCACACTCCTTAACAGCTGCCTTTCTGACCCACATTTCTATAAGCGAGCTTCACTAAGGGAGAGTACTGTGTTCACTGACATACCTAGGTACGTTTGAACCATTATAACCACACATTATGTAATTTGTGTTAGCTTCATTTTCAGTTTGCTTGATTCTTTTCTGAAATAAGGCTCAAGCATCCCAGGCTGTCCTCAAATTTCTTTTGTAGCCCAGGATAATCTTCACGTCTTCTGCCTCCACCTCCCCTGCTAGGATTATAGATGTGCATCGCCATATTTGGTTTAGGTAGAGATTTAGGTATAACCCAGGGCTTCATGCATTCTAATAGCTAAGATATACCCACAGAACCTTGTGTTAGATTTTTACATTTTATTTTACCAGTTAGTGGTGAATTTATTTATTTTGGGGTGGAGGGGTTATCTACTTTTACCATAAGCCTTAAGAATTCTCATTAATAAGTTCTAGAATCATGAAGGTAATATATGAAAGCAAAAGAGACTATTCTTTGAATGAGAGGGTAGTGGTTGTTCTTCCAGAAGAGAAGAGAGGCATGGACCATGGGAGGGCCAGAATAGGGCAAAGACATGGGGTACTGGAGGAAGGCCGCGTGAGGCACCTGGAGAACATAGAGACAATATCGTTGTGAGAGAGGTCTGAGATCTGGAGTAGAGGGCAGGGGCTGTGTGCAGCCAAGCACCAGCAGAAGACAGAGGCCAGCAAAGACTACCAGGAGGGAGCTGTACACTGAACAGGTCACCAAGGAAATTGATACGATAAGCTAAGTACAGTGACCCAACTATATGGATGGGAGACTAACCCCAAGACCCTGAAGATATCAAAATCTTAACATAAAATGATTAGGAGTTTGATATATAAACCATGCATATCACCCCCATATACAATGTGTCTCATGATGTTGTATAATACATAATGAAACTGATGTAGTTTCCTTTTGTTGCTGTGATATAATACTCTAACCAAAAGCAGTTTAAGGCAAGGAAAGCCTTCTTTGGCTTTCATTCCAGGTCACAGTCCATAACTGATGGAATTCAAGGCAAGAATCAAAGAGGAAACTGAAAGCAGAAACAGGTGTATGTTGTTATGACAGCCTAAATGCAGTGAAACTGCTGTGCATTGGAGGTTTCTGTGCCTTCCAAATAATTGTGTGCTTGAAACTTAAGCCTCAAGCAGAAATTTTGGGAAATGGAGCCCAAAGAAATGTGTTCAGGTTGTGACTTGGTTAATGTCCACTTTGAAATGGTTGTGGGAGTGGGCTCTCTCTTCTGTCTCATGAGGACACACAATTTCTCCTCTCATGAGAGTATAGAAAAGAGTTGTCCCACCTGACAACTTCCATAGCCACTTGAAATATAAAGATAACTCTCACAAATATCCCAGTTCTGTTCCAGCAAAACAAGGCAGAGACAGACGGACAGAAACACACAGTACTCACACTAGGTAATTCACACCCTTTAATAAACCACTCCGTCAATTCTGGCCTTGACATTATTTTTCCAAGATTCATACCAGGCCCCCTTTCTTCTATAATTTCTGTTGTATTCAAAACACATGGCCTTATTTGCAAGCTGGACATAAATTCCATAGAATCAGTGTCATCGCACCAATAACTAGTCTGTTTACTTTCTTCTATAAATCTCCTGTTGACTGAATGGGTCTAATTTTCTGTTCCTGGTATAGTAAGAAGTCATCTATTGTATGCCTGCAATCCCAGAAAACTTAAATAACAGAATTTATAGTCTTATTCAACAGCAATTGATTTTCTTCCTGTCTGGGAATGCTCCAACTTCCTTCAGGTACTCTAAGTTATCAAAAAGAGATTAGAGTATATTCAGTGGAGTCTCTAAGATTCTTTTTATATACTAGTGCACTTCACTTAGGTGCTTAAATTAGTTCCTAGTATTTGTAAAATGTGTTGAGCACCATGGAAATACAGAGTCCAAATCCAATGCAAGTCTTTTGGTCTGCAGTGAGACCAGGACATTTATACTAGAATAAGATTTGTATTGATGCCAATATCAGCAAGGACATAGTTTTTATACTCTAAATATTGGATCATACACTGCATTATGAGGCCCTCTGAGGTGGCTCAATGGGTGACATCACTTTCTGCTTTAACTGATAATATGACTTTGATCCTAGGAGCCACATGGTAAAATGAGTAAACTCAGTGTCACAAATGTTTTCACTGAACACCGTAAGCATGACATGGTGTGTACGCATTTCCCTCTCCCCATAAATAAATACGAGTAGTAAATTAAATATTTTCCAGAGGAAAAATATTATAAATTATAATTAGGAGTTGCTTTTCTGATTGAGGACTTGTCATTAAGAAAAGTACGCATGATACACACATCGAGTAACATATCACAAAACAAACAGATTTCCAGGAAACTCTGGTACCTACTTAATGAAATATAAGTGTCCCCCAAAAGAAATAATAATGATGTAGAAATCACACAATGGGACTTCAGTGTCCTCAAGTGTGCATGTAGCACACAATGAAACTATAATGTAAACTTGAATGTGTTATAAATTTTACTTAATGCCAGCTCTGATGAAAACAAGTGTAACATTAACTGTGGTTTTGCTTGACTTGTTGGATTTGAAGGGTACTTTGGGAATGGTTTTGATGTTCCGGGTTTCTTTTAAAAAGTGAGCTGATGTGTTTTTGTTTTTTCTCCATATAAATCTCCTGGCTGAGCATCTAGGCCTTCAGAGTCCTCCCTTACCTTAGAGCTGACATAAGGGCTCAGGGAAGGCACTCAATAAATGCCTCCTCCTATCAGTTACAATGGCATTGTTGTGTGTTTTCTCTTTTAAAAGAACTGATGTAGCATTTCTCCACTTCAACCTCTCCTAACTCTTTAATTTCCTTAAACTGACAGTTTCTGACTAAAGCAGAAGGATGACAGTAACTAATTCTGGAACAAAGCATGGAGGCATATGCCTGCATCTTCAGCACCAGGAGTCTGAGGCAGGAAGGTCATGAGTTACAGGTCAGTCTTGGCTACACAGAAAGATAGTAAAAGAGAAAAAAAAGTAAGGAAAAGAGTGACAAGAGAGATGAGGGAAAGGTAAGAGAGGAGCGGACAGGGGAGGAGAGGAAAGGAAAAGGAAGGAGGAGGGAGTGAGAAAAGAGAAGGGAGCTGAGTAAATCTAGAATAAACCCAGGGTCTGAAACACAGATCTAAAACTCCATTGAGAAATCCCAGCAGCAGTTATTAGACAGTTAATAGGGATTCTTTTAAGGCATGCTATAGGCACATCAAAACATGAGGATGTAACTGCAAATCCCCAGCTGGTCTTGTCTTAGAGGTAAATTTCTGTACAGAATACAAACCCATTAGGATGGACTGACCAGCGAGGGAGGCAGAGTCAGTCTGATCGGCAGGGAGTAAGTAGTGTGGGCATTCTGCTTCCTCCTCTAAGATGGGGGGAAGAGACAGAGGCAGGTAGACAAGATGCCAATGCCTGTCCTGAACCACAGGAAGGAGAAACACACAGTGAATGTTTCTCTGCCAAGTGAGGCTGCCCTTGGACTGCAGGAGGAAAATAAGGGAAGAAACTGAGGACCAAAGAGATCCGGGAGCTCTGGACTGTGAGGCAGAGCTTGAATAGCAAGAAGATAGTGGTGAATTTTGAGCATCAGAACAAGGTAAAGGAAGCAAATGGACACAGCCACGTGAAAACGATACCACCAAATAAACAGAGTACTGTTCAGGGAGGATTTTGGATGCTCTTGGAGAGAGATTTTATCAGCAATGCCACTTACCCCAATATTTTACAAGTATACCTTTCACACTCCAGACCAGTCAAGACTAGAGGCTCCCAGAGCCCCTGTGTCAGAGAGCATGCTCACCTGCTACACTTCTTTCTCTAAGTCCCCACCCCGTTAGCTTGCTGGTTGCAGAGTCCTCTTGGAGGAGGACCACAGCTGTGTCCTAGCAGCACCTTCCTTACGTAGTTGAAAAGCTGTGTGCCGTAAACATTGCTAGGTTGTTAATAAATCAGAATTAAGCTGCTTTTGATGTACTCACATCTTATGCAATTAGAAAAGGCAATACATACCACCTTCAACATGAGTCTCCAGCTATTCTTTTTTTTTGGCAAAGTGTGCTGCATTTCATTCTCTTCCAGTTTACACAGTGCAAAATTACTCACTCATCTTGTCTGACTCTTCAGTGCTTATGTTGGCAGCTTTAGAATAGAAATTCAAAATGGGAGGATAATAAGGACTTTGCCAGCACATACTTGGCTCCTTTAGTGCAAGTAAGATGTGTGTGTGTGTATGAATGCATGTGTGTATGGGTTTGCATGTATGTGTTGTGTGTGTGTGTACATATATGGAGAAGTTGGTGCTGTCTTTCTTAATCACTCTTTACCTTCATTTTTGAGAAAGTGTCCCATGCTAACCTGGAGCTCACTGTGTCAACCAAATTGGCTGCCCAACAAGGTCCCAGGACCCTCTCATCTCCATCTTTCCAGCCCTGGGTCTGCAGGTGTGCATTGCCACATTCAGCTTTATTGTGGTGTCTGGGGATGGAACTCAGGTCCTCATGTTTACATGGCCGGAACAATACCACTGAGTCACCTTTTCAGGGTCTTTAAATGTCTGTATCCATCTTCATCTTAAATACCGACTGGAAAACATCCACTGAGTTTGACAACTGGGAATGAGTTTGTAACTTTGGCAAGTTCTGTAATCCAGACCAGACCAGGTAACATTCAGTGTGTGTTTAAAAATGGAGATACTGACATGCTAGTTACAGAAGGTAGAATTTGAAAACAATACAAGACATGAAACTGTATGTAACTGGCAAGGAGAAAAGCCCCTGTTCTGGACAGGAAAAACCGCCTGCTCCATGGATGAATTTCCAAAAGCACTTTACATTCACTATGTTTCCCAGTGTTTCGTTTTCTGCCATTTCTTTTGGCTTTTTGTTGTTGTTTGAAAGAGAAATGTCCCTCATGGGCTCATGGTTTGAAAAGTTTTTCTCTTCTGTTTGAAGAGCTTATGGAATTTTGAGGAGATATGGCTTTGCTGGAAGAAGTATGTCACTGGAGGGGTGCTTTGAGGGTTGCTTGAGCCTTACCACACTTCCTCTCTCTCTCTCTCTCTCTCTCTCTCTCTCTCTCTTTCTCCCTCCCTCCCTCCTGTGTCAGGATGAAATATAATCACTATGCTTCCCGTCTGCCATGTGTCTGGATGAAATGTAATCACCATGTTCTTGCTGTCATGCATTCCCAACCGTGATGGAGTGCATCTCCCCTCTAGGACAGTAATCCAAAATAAATTGTTCTCCCTAGATTTCTTTTCAGTCAGGTATCCTATCACGGCAACAGATAAGTAGCAAACACACTCCTATCTGTAAAGTTTCTCTTAATTGTCTAAAACACACACTCTGATGAGGCTACAGAAGTTTCTCCAACCTTGGCAATTGCTTATGTCTCTGCAGAAGTATGCTTACTTTCTCTCCACTCCTTCTAGACATTTCTTCCATTGGCTTCAATCAAACATTTTTTGTGGACACATCTGATACCAAAAGCTAGGAATGATTTTATCTTTCTTTATTTTCTAAATCTGTGTCCCTGTCATTGAGATATGTGTGTGTGTGTGCGTGCGCATGCACATATGCACACACCCTAGTACATTCTATTCTCATATTTGCACTCCCAAAAGGCTTCATGGCATCAATGATTTCTTACTATTTGAGCACTCCAGCTCTCAGTGGTTGGGGCTGAATGGCTGCCTTGCTATTTCAGATGCTTTCATCTTGTCACAATTTACCAAACGTGCATGCTTGCCAAATGTATTGCCAAATCAATGGATAATTCCATCCCTTGCACACACTGGCAAACAGTAAGACAAAATTGTTTACATTAGATTATAAGGATTTGGGACTCACTTCATTTAGACTGTGAACACCACAAGCCTACAAACCACAGAATTTGGGAGTGGAAAGCTGTGCTGATTTTTGTAGACCAGTGTACAAGGATAAGCCTACAGCGGTGTCAGTGTTTCTAACAAGCTCTAAAGAAGTTTTGCATGTCATCACCTTCAAAATGTTATAAGCCATGTAATTTCGAAGGGAAGAGGAGCAGCAGCAATCAGGGTTAAAGAATAGTGTGTATGGTCTAAAGTCAGGATTAAAAAGAGTTGGGAAAACTATGACAAAAACAGTAGATCGCTGGGGACCCAGTCATCTTCCTCTGCATACAAGCTCTCCTCATTGATAAAACCCCTACATGCAAGTTTTCCTCTGAAGCATTCTTTTCTTTTTTCCTTGTATGATTACAAAACTCCATGAAAAATACTTAAGTCCCCAGTAAATTGTGGGGTATCACCGTATACTCCAGTTGCGGAAAATTAGTGCATGGTGCCATAGACAAGCTGTGCAGAAAGATTCATTTTAAATTCTCATTGGGAAACCCAATGTACTAGAAAGCATTGTCTCAGTCTATTGACTGAGATCTAGTACACCAACAGCACATTCCACAGCCAGTTCTATGGTTGACACAACCCCACAATTTCTCACTGATTCCTTTTGCTCACAGATACTAAGCAGTTGGCCAGGCATTCTTTAATCCCTATATTCTTCAGTAGACACTGCTCTCCTCACACATACCAATGGAAACACACTGTGTGTATATGTGCACACATGAACGCACACACAAACACATACCTTTGGGAATCAAACCCAAGTACACACGAATGTAGTGATTGGGGGAGCGGGCCTGCTTTTCGTCCGGCCCAGCTCCCGCACG
>LOEQ01004629.1:8580-23002 GCA_001685075.1 Bramus lutescens | reverse complement strand
CACACACACACACACACACACACACACACACTAAATTTTGAAAGGAAGAATGAAAGCCCCATGAAAGCAATGATCGCTCCCCCCACCCCTCCACCTCCTCACCCCCACACACCCTACTTACAGGACCACTCAATGCCTGGTAGAGCCTCAGTGAAAATGTCATAATGGTGCAGACAGTATGGCATATCCTTACTGACTTTTGGGAACCTTTTGAATCTGGTTGTCCCTTACCTTATACTCATATTCATATTCATTTCTGTTTCCCAACATAGACCATTAGTCACAGTCTCAGGAGGACTGTCCCAACTGTCCTTCTCATACTCATTGAAGCTCTCCAATCGAATTCTTCTTCACGCTTCACTGGCAAATTCTCAAAGTGGCCCCTCCTCTAAGAAATTGTCCTAGACCTAATTTCATTTCACATTTATCTATTTCTTCTCTTACCAGATACATTGATGTCCATTTTCTGTGTTTTTCAATTAACTGTATACTATTTCACACTGCTCTCTAATGGTTTTGTAACAATTAGCCTACTCCCCTCAGCTGCATTGTTAGTTCCTCGAGGGTAGAGGCTAGGGGAGCTATTGCCTTCCCTTGCACAATTTTTCACACGCAGCAGGCACTCAGTAAATACCTGTTGGTGAACTAAGATGTGTGAAGAATCTGAACTAGAGTTAGCCTTCCTGTGGTCACGTGATGTTAAGCACGTGCCACTTTAGGATTGTAACAGCGAGCCCACCTAGCCACATGTATCTGTGGGAACCAGCCTTGCTGCATTCAGGCTCCACTGTCCATTCACTGAACAAATACAGACAGAATCTGCTTCATGGCAGACATCAATGCAAGCAATGTCCTGGAGGAGGTTGCTATCTAAGAAAAAAAAACTTATTTGGCAACACAAGCCTTGCAGGGATCCTGAGGACACAGTGAACACCCAAAGAGGGGCATCTCACCTAGAATGACTGACCATCAGGTGGAATCCATCTGCATCTTTCTGCATTTAGAGCCAGGAAAAGTAATCTTCAGATTCTGTGATTTGCTGATTTTTACTCTGCTGTGCTCCAGTCAGGAGTAATTCTAAAAAAATGACAGCACGGACTTTGTCACAACTAATGGTCAGAGAAAAACAGTTGCCATCATGATGTCTGTGCATGCTGGAGAAACATTGTGTCTGCTTAAATGCCGGGTACTTCTACAGTGAAGGACCCCGGTCTTATTCTTCTCTTAGCTTCTTAAATGCACACGACCCATGTGCTCCTCATCTCAACCCATCTATGTTAGAGTACATTAAGGTTCTAGACTGAACCCCTTTCTTACTCTATCTAGTCTCTCTTCTTAATTGGATTTATCTTATTTTAGATAGTATTCTGCTGGTAGCAATGCTTTCATTGATGTCCTTTTCTACGGCAGTCAGTATAACTTAGGTCGTGTGGTAGCATCAAATTAACCCACAAGCCTCAGGGCTAAGCACGAGAAGCATCTTGTATGTGACACATATATATGTTAACAAAGGAAACTGTGACTCTTCCACATGAACACTAAGGGAGCCCTGCCACCAGGAGCACTGCTGGACACTGTGGCAGCAGTGCGCGTCCTAAAAAAAACAGAATCGACTTCTATATGTCAACCCAAAGGGACATTATAAATTGGCCAGAGCTGATCATGTGACTACCATACTTCACAGTGCTCAAATATATGGGCAAGCGCACAGAATTGATGAATGATGGCAGTCTCTTCCACAACTTGGGGCTCCAGTTCTGCACACAGGTGCTATCTGAGCATCAAACTTGAACTTCAAACTAAACACTTATTTTGTTCAACCCCAAATTCTGAGCATGCTGCTTCATCTGGTCTTCCTCTCATTTTACCCCCATAGATGTAACTTGTTACTTTAGCACTTTTCTCAAAATGAATCTTATATGCATCTATTTCTTTGAATGCTCACTATCATTACCCTGACTTAATACACAGTGGGCTTTCATTTTAGAAGGTGTCACAGTAGTCAACTTGACCAGGTCACGAATCAGAAAAAAAAAAAACCACTGGGCACCTCTGCAAAGTATTTTCTTAATGAAATTATGAGAAGCGTAATATGCACTGTGCCTTCCCAGGGCAACACAGAGAGCAGGCAAATGGAAGAAGGACACTTTGCTTTTCCCTGCTTGCATTTGCTCATGCTGGCAAGTTCTCCTGTCCTGTGCCTGTTACTGCTGCACAATTCCTTGCCTGATATCAGGACCAGCTTTTGGGGGGAAAGTAGCAGCTCCCCAGGAATCCTCCAGGCCTTCAGTTCCAAACCAGGACAGCTGAGATGTTCAGGTTCCAGACTCCTAGGCTTGGCAATGACTGGACCCTTGGCCTCTCTGGTGTGAGACAGCCATTATTGAACTACCCAGACCAAATTGTGTAAGTCAATCTAAAAAATTCCCTTTTGATATATTGCCCATCCCATATATTCTCCTCCTCTATGGGACACTGGCAAACACAGAAGGTGTTAGTAGCTTTATGGCTGACCCACTTTCCTGCATTCTGCTTCATAAAAAAATCCCTTTATTCATATAGTAACCACAGATATCTAATCAAAATATACATTATATAAAGCCCTTTGCTGATGCCCAATACACTTAGAATAAATTCCAAATTCTTCATGAGACCTCGTCCGTCTGTGAGAGCCATCTGAACCATCTCCTTCATCTTGAGCCTTTCCCTTCCCTGCCTGATCATCCCTGAACTGCAGCCATGCATTCCTGCTTCGGTGTTGTTTGAAGACCTTTGTGTGACGTCTAGGTTGTGTCTAGAGCACGCACACCCTGCCCCTCATGCAGCACCTCTCTCCCATCACTCAGACAGACCTCAGTGATAACACCGGCTCCACAGAGACATCTTTCTGGATGCTTATACAAAGCAACCACCAGTCGCTGTCAGTGGTGACTGCTTGGTTCTTTGCATAGTACTGACCATGTCATGGTCAGTGGCTACTTCAGTGCCTGTTTCTCCACAGTAATAAAAGCCCAGATGGATGTGGGTTTTGATTATTCACTCTTGACATCTCCAGTGCCCCAAGGAACATGATCAGGTACAGAGTCGGCACTCAACACACTTTAACAAGAGAAAAACACGTTCCAGTTCACTTAAAAACTCTGGAGCCAGTGCTCATTCTCGCCTTCAACTTCAAAGTGAGCATTGCCTTCCTTTTTATATATATATTTTAGCACAAATCAAAAGAAATGAAAGAGCCAAGGGATCATCAGTGTGCTGGGGATTTGACGTCTTCCCCTTGCCAATCAGAGGGAAGAAACTAACTAAAGAAGCAGCTACTTGTCACATCTAGAAGTTATTTTGACCTCAGTGATTAAGATGACGTGCCTGATGTGGTGAACTTTTGTATTATGTCGACAGAGAACTGTGAAAACAGTCCTTTTGTCACACTGAGTTCTCAATTTTGGTGATGGCTGTCACAGTTCCACAAAGAGATGACTCACCCAGGGTAAAGCAGGACAAAGTGACAGCCCAGGAGACAGGATTCACCCTGAGGATCCTTTCCCTAGTCCAGTGAAATAAACAGAAGGCGCAGGTGCCACAACACACAGCACAATGTCAGTCAAGTGTGCAGGCAACACTCCCAGGTACCAGAACCATCAAGGAAGGAGGCTTCCATACACTTAGTGGGACCTTATCCCCAGACTGAGGCTACACAGAGCAGTAAAGCAGCCTGTATTCCAGAATTGGAGCTTTCTCAGATTGTCAAAGCTATTCAAATGTAGAGAGGAAGTCCAAAGGGAAGAGCCTTGTGGCACCATATTAGGTAAGCCTCAGCCTCAGAGACACTCACCAGCTCAAACCCATTCTTCACATCGCTGGCTCCTCCATTTAGGTTTGTGTTTATGACCTCACCTTACCCCCTTAACCTGGTGACATTAAAAACCTATGTGATGGCTAATCACAGCTGTCAACTTGATGAAATCTAGAATCACTTGGTAAAGGAGCCTCTGGCCATGCCTGTGAAGGATTATCTTAACTGGGTTACTTGCAGGGGGAAGAACCATTCACTATGGACAGTCCCATTTTGTGGCATGGCATCTTGGATTGTAAGAAAGAAAGAATGTGAGCTGGTTACAACCATTCATAGCACCGTTCTTTCTGACTGTGGTTGAGATGTGATTAACCACTTAAAGCTCCTGCTGCCTTCCCTGCCCTTAAGGACATAACCCTTAAAATGTGAGCCAAAATAAACCTGTCCTTTCTCAAGTTGCTTTCGTCAAGGCATTTTATCACCACAAAGAAAAGTGATGGAGACAGGCTGCTTTTGTTTGGAAAATATTCTCCTTATGTCAACCACAATGTGGCCAGCCTCACAGATAGTATTATCATTAATAGCTTAAGAAAGATTCCTGTTCCAAAACAGTGACATCACCAAGTCCTTATTTGTCAGAGCAGATAGTCTATCCTGTTAAATTGTGGCTTCGAGCTACATCTTTAAAAGGACAATCATTCACTGATCTGTACGTTCCTTGAAGAATGTTCTGCTAGTTCAATTACCTTTGAGCTTTTAAATCTAATTGGGGGAAGAAGGGAGGTCTCCTGGATTTCAAGTCTGAATTTCTCAGGATTTAATTTAATTAGAGCTCATAACAAAATGAAAATTTTTTTGACCTTGTGAAAAACAAAAGTCTTCTGATTTCAATCCTATAAGAAGGAATGTTTTTCAGTCTTTGAGAAACCCTTATTGCAATGGTATTTGATCTATCCCTGATTATACAATTATTAGCCTTTTGGTGATCTAACCAATGATATTTAAATGGCATTTAAGTGAAAGGCTTGAATTGTGGAATTACAAAACTTTGGAGTTGAAAGAGACCTCAGAGAAAATATAGTACAGTTTCTGTATTTAAAAGATAAGGAAAGTTGAGCCCCAGATAGATTGAGGTATCTTGTGCAAGGTCACATGATTACAAAAAAGTCGAAGGAGAAAATCAAGTGAGACAGGCTTCTAACCACTTTACTGGTAGTGTAAAAGAAGTATTTGAAAAGATAGAAAGGGAGAGAAATGGTTTGGGGTTCTTACAGAGTAATAACAAGCCTTCCAACATATTTTATACACTCCAAGAGTGGTTTGTTATTAACACAGAAAAACTCTTCAGAACACAAAAATATTGGCAGATGATGATTTTGAAGAGAGAGATTGATTCCCAGAAGAATGAAGTGAAGAGTAGGAGGCAGTGGGGGTGAAGCATTAAAGGTCTAAAGACTCTAACCTAATGCTGAGGGTGAGGCTCAGTTAGTGTGTGTGCTTGCACGTGTGCACGCGCGCGCGCACACACACACACACACACACAATTCTAACCTAAATCATAATTCCTTTAACCAGTTTCTACTGTTGCCAACCCACTGGGAACCATTTATAAGCAAAGACTAGAAGTGTTCAGTTGCACATGGATTTCTTTATTTAGCATGCAATCTCAAAGGAAAATAAAACACCACCGCCAACAACAAAAACACTATGTTCTCTTATAATATGAAGTTTGATGATCTAATTTTCTCTTTGTGGTTCTCCTCCACCAGCAACTACCTGCTAAATGGCTGGAATAGACATTACTGTGTTGTTAATAGTCCTTGGTACACACAGCCTTCTCACTCCACACAAAGTTTTGTAGCTCCCCTCTACTCCATAGCTTCAACTTGAGGGGGAGCAGACTTCATCACCAAGCCTGACTGTCTACATCTCTGCCTTGGCATGGCATAAGCAGTCCCAAAGCCAACAAGTCTAACACATAATGAAGGAGGTATTTCTCCATGACTCCAAGCCAGACTCACCTTTGTAACACAGCTAGGCTAATCGTGTCACCAGACATTCACTGAATCTCTTAAGCTAAAATATCAGAAGCATTCCTGACTTTTCCTTTTGCCTCACCAACCATATCTGTATCCATGGAGTACATCATTCATACCTTCATCGCACTTCTTAGGTGTCTCTGGAGAGGTCTTCTGCATACTGACCCCTCACCATCATCTACCCAGTGTCTAGTGGGCACCAGTTGCCTAGACTACTGTAATAGTCTTCTAATAATGTAGCAATATGATCATATTTTTTCTACTGTCTCCAAATCCAATAGGACTATGCTTAAAGGCCCTTCTGAGGCTTACTGTTGTCTGAAGAATAAATTCTGAATTTTTTAAGATGGAAAATAGATAACCTTGGATTTCCTTACTTTAAATCTAGAAATATTTCACATGAATTCAGGACCCCAATATACAACTTTTACCCATTAGTGGTGAGTCAGCTCTGAAGAGCTAAACAGAGTTATAATCAACATGAGCTTTTATTCACAGGGGACTGACAGTGACTTTTGGTGTAGACTCCAATGTTTCTCAACATGTAGGTTGTGACTCCTTTGGGGGGAGGGAAGATGACCTTTCCATAGGGGTTGACTAAGACCATCAGAAAGCATAGATTTTTACAATATGATTCATAACAGTAGCAAAATTACCATTATTAAGTAACCATGAAAATAATTTTATGGTTGGGGGTCACCACAGCATGAGGAACTGTATTAAAGGGTCACAGCATTAGGAAGGTTGAGAACCACTGGTTTAGAGAAAGGACTCTGAAAATGAATGAGCCTTATTTAAGTCTTGACTCTACCATGAGAGACCATTGTGAACCTAATACAGGTTTTCAACCTCTCAGACTGTATACCCTTGTCTGCAAAATGGAGATGATAATAGCATATGATAATCATACATAATGATTCAAGCTGTTGTAGAAATTATATGAGATAGTGTGCAGGGAGACCTCTAAACAAAAGTGCCAATAAAATCCACCAATGAGGTGTATATTATTATTAACATCATTATTATTATTAATGTGAAATCTTCAAAATAATTATGATATGAACTGGAATACAACTCAAGCAGTGAAGTATTTGCCTTGCAAACATAAGAGCTTGAGTTTGATCTCCAGAATTCACTTTTAAAATAGCCAGTGATTGGGCTATGCCCTTTGTAAATCCAGCCCTAGGAGGTAGAGACATTGAGGACAGGAGGTACTTGGGATTCATTGACCAACTGACCTAGACTGCTTGGCAACTTCCAGATCAGTGACTCTGTGTGTGTGTGTGTGTGTGTGTGTGTGTATACATTATATATACAGGACCTGAGACTGTGTCTACACACACACACACACACACCACACATACACACACAAAACCTGAAGAATGAAACTTTGTCTTTTGGTGTCCACATACATGTGCAAGCCACATACAGGGGCATAAATTGTCATATACATGTTCACCTGCACACGCATGTTCATACACATACACCACCACCACCACCCAAAATGATTGCTAGGGGACTTCCATTATTTCTTTCTTTAATCCAAACATCCTGTTCTTAAAACTCCACTTGAAAATCATGGTGCTCTGAGCAGGACTGACTGTCCTGGCTAACTCCTCTGTCTCTTCAGGAGCTAACCACGACTTGACTATACCCTGGAGAATGTGAAGTGCCCCACCCTTCCTGTCAGTTTAATGGGGACTTGGGCACAGTGTCTCTTTGTTCCAAAGGTGCTTTCTCCTTTCCACACTTCGCAGAGCCAACAGCCCTTTATTCTACTGTGTCCTTCCATTTTCCAGCTGGGGCTTTCAAGGACACCTAGGAGCGATGGTTTCAGACCCCTCATAGAACATGCACCCTCTAGGTCTTGGTTGGAGATCATTGGCAGGAAGTGAGGGGAAAGATTTACATTTCCTTTATGTGACTTTCTACAACAGAGCTATCAATCACACACTGTTTGCCAGCTGTGGATTTACAGCCATTTTAATAAGTAAAAGAGGGGTCTTGTTGGCCGAGTAGCAAATTGCTTTTCTCTTGCTATGACAATGAAAAGGATATCAAACAGAACATTCCATTAAAGAAAGATAAGTGCTCAAGGAAGTCAAGATATTGTTAGAAACGTCATCTAAATGTCAGCAGATGAGATTGGGCAATGGGCCAGTGATATCCAAGCAGAATATATTTATTTGGATTTTAAAAATGCTGATCAGGGGATTCCCACCACCAAAAGCACCAAGGAAATTTCGTGTAATACATTCGGAATATAGTTAGCTGGACATTGAGGATGCTTTGAAATAAAATTACAGGGCCTGGAGAGGTGGTGCAACAGTTAAGAGCATTTGCTATGCATGGTGATGAGCAGGTTTTGTTTCCTAGCATCCACTTTGGGCTGCTCACAGCAGCCTGTATCTCAGTCCCTTTTCCAGTCTCTGTAGACACTGCACTCACATGTACAGCATCCCATGCCCACCCACATACACATATGCATAATTAAAGGGAAAGATAAAACAAAGAAATGATAACATTGCTGCACAGGTATGCTTTGATAGAGAGAACGCTGTGGGCAACAGCTATGGAATGTAAATACGTCAGTCCTAATGTTTCCTCAGTCATTTAAAGATAGGCAATCCCTTCAGGTCTCTACTCACTCGATTATAAAATGAGAGTAAAAGGCTGGAGAGATGGCTCCATCTGTAAAGTGCTTGTTATACAAGCATAAACACCCGAGTTCAATACCCAAAACCTAAGTAAAAATTCCAGGAGTAGAAGTACATGTATGTAATCCCAATGCTGGAGAAGTGGAGACAGCAGGAGCCTAAAGGTTCATTAGCTAACCATCCTCACCTTCCAGTGTGCTCAAGGTCAAAGAGAGACCCTGTCTCAAAAGAAAGTGGATAGCATTTGAAGAACAGCATTTGAGGTTGCCCTCTGACCCCCACACATGAACACAGATGCACCTATACACTTCAGTATATGCACATCATACACACACAACAGAGACTGGCAAGCGCAAACATGTTGCATTGGAATGAGGAACAGATCAGGAAAATGCACAAAACGGGTCTAACTTATGCACTCAAGTTCTGACTATACCTACTGTGGCTAAAGGACAGACAGCACCAATATGAAACAAACTAGCCATCCAAGACTTGAACACCAAGTGCAGTGCATTCAACAATTTTAAGTTCTGTCTACATACCCATTTGTTTATGTAAATAAATACCTGTAGACTTTGTGTCCTCAAGTTACCAGCTATTCTACCACTATGCAAATATGCCCTAAATACAGTACCTAATGTAAATCATCATGTTCTATACACTTCACTGGTTCAGACACCCAGAACTCTGAAGAAAATTCATTCAACATCAGCAGTAACATGTAACTGATAAATCAGATAGCATGTTTGACAGTATTCTCTATGCTATCTGGCACCAGCATTGACTGACAATAGCAGGAAAATGTCTTTCAACAAGTCTCACCAAGTATAAAGGTGGCTTTAATTGGGTGTGCTATATGCAATATTTCATATGCAATCAAGTAGTATTCCTGTGAATCTAGAAAATATTAGCATGCTTATTGCAACCAGATGGAATGTATGCACCGTGCCTCAAGAGGTGAGCTGAGTGACAAAGCAGGGACTACCAGGAGTTGTTCAGTTCTGTCTTGAGAAGGAGACTCAGAGCTTCCTATATGGCAGGTCATTATATAGTTAAGCTATACTAATGCAAGCCTGAGATCATCTAGGAAACTTGAATGACTTGTTACATATTTGCTATAGACTTTTTGGAGGCATGTTTGAGAGTAATACTACAGAAAATACAGAACAAGGCTCCATCAACACTGGTTCTGTTAACACTGCCGTGTTCCCTACTCAGGGATTTGTGTTTCAAAGCAACCACGGACCAGACATCCACACTTGTGAACACTTCATCCAGCAGGATGTTCTAACCTTTCTTCAGTTACTCAACCATCACAGGGTAATGTCAACCCTAATACAGCAGGAAGGGAGAATTCATTCTTTTAAACCACCTTTTTTGTCAGAAAAGCAAGCATCAGTTAAATCTATCTTGAAAAGTTAAACCTTAAATTTTCAAAGAATTGGCTAATAATACCCCATATAAGAGAGTTTGTAGGGGTCACAGAACCATCGCAGAGTCTGTCGAGTCAAAGGGAGGAGGTTAGACCATCTGCTCCTCTGTTAGGAGCATAAGGTACACATGCTGTATCTTCCCATGTTCACCAATGCACGGAGTTTAAGTAGAATTAATTAGCCATTAAATTCTGGATCACAATTAAAATAACTCAATAAGGGATGCTAAGATGCATATTTAATGGTTTCTTCTTCAATTCATAATTTGGATAGATAAATTAACTACACATTTCATTAATTCAAAAATATATAAAACGTATTTTCGTTTGATTGATCAAAGTGTGTGTGTCAATGGCAAATTAACATCTTTTAAAGAAAAGGCCAGTGCAGAGAAAAATGTTGAGGATATTGCTAACATTTACTGATGACTAGGCATGGATATGCATGTAATTCTAAGCATTCCATGATTATCTAACCATTTCATCTTCATAGCAAACCTGTGAACACCTAACATAGATATCATTATGTCATTTAACAGAGGGAAAGTGAGGCACAGAGACATGGATTTCCCGTATTATACAGCACCACTTAGTCGTTAAGCTCATGGAGTCCAAACATTTCAGTTGAGAGAGTCCTATTAATGCCTATACCAGAGTTTCTGGACCAGGAGTCTTTTTTGTCTCCTGGGAATATTGGTAATTTCTGATTAGAGTTCTGATCTAACAACTGAGAGGGGAGGTAAAAGACATGCTGGGCACTGAACACCACCCCCCCAACACACAGAGACAAGCACATATAACAAAGACTTATGTAGTTTGTCTACCTATTCCACCCCTGGCTCTAGGTGACATTTCCTCGAGGATAAGCTAAACCAATGCTGTGAATCGTCGGTCATACATTACCAGGATGACACCAACTAGGAGTCTGCTATAAAGGCTTCCCCAGCCCCACTACGTTAGAATCTGTAAGGTCCCCAAGCAGTCCATTTAAACAGTGAAGACTGAGAGGGGGGTATAGTCTAGTACTAACTTCAACTTCGGCACCCTATGACACATCTTAAATAAGACAAACCCCATACATAATTCTCATTTGCACACAGACATGGAGAAAGAATGTTGGAAACATAGCTAGTGATTGGATGGGGAAAAAAATGGGTCGTGTCAGCAGGTGTATAATGGCAGAAACTGGAATCTTCTTCAGCTAGCCATTTCCTGAGGAGCAAACACAATCCGAAGCCTATCTAATTGAAGGGCTAAGAAAGGAACAAACAGTATTCAAATTCCGTCCTTGAGACCAAGAATGACAGACACAGACACCATAAGTAAGACACCCAGTAAGCACATTCATGGGTTACAGGTACCGAAAGATAACACAACTCAAGTATAAGAAGCATGACAAGGGGCTAGAGAGATGGCTCAGCAATGAAGAGTGTGTATTGCTATTGCAGAAGACCCATGCTGAGCACACAATGGCATGTAACTTATTCCAAAGGGTCTAACTCCCTCTTCTGGTTTCTGAGGGCATTGGCACATGCATGTGTGTGTGTGTGTGTGCATGCACACACACACACATACACCTTATAAAGAGGAAATGAACAATTGTCAAGGACATACACACAAATCAGCAGGTCTGCAAAACTCCTTATATATAGATGGGCTGAGTAGACCAAGAATTGGCAAGGTAAGAAAATAGCGAGAAGAAGATTGTTGTACCTATTTATTGGGGTTTCTATATTTTTCCCTAAAATAAAACTTCTAGAACACCTTTCTAATCCTCATTAAGGCAAAAGCACTTCTAAGTCTGACAATATATTCCAAGAAAAGACTACCGCCCTTTTGATAAAGTAGCTTGAATAAAAAGGGATGCAGAGTCCCTACCTGAGAGAGTTTAGCCCAAAGTGCTTCAGAACTAAAACTCTGGCGCATCAACCATCAGAGGGTTCACATTTATAGATTTAAGACAATACTTTTATCAAGCATGCCTCCACTCCCACAGGCTGTCCAAAGCACTAAACAAAACCACACTGTCTTGTGAGCTTTACCAAATGTTAACTGAGAAACCCTACTGTTTTTAATTGTGTTTGAATGACTGCAGACCAAGATTCATAGGAACAGATAAAGTGTTTTCCCCTGATCCACTCTGCCTTCAAATCGGCTTTGCACTGATGGGGGGCCATTCCCAGAGGCAAAGGTGAGGTGCAGCAAGAACCAGGCAAATCCCGGAGTCTAGCCACTGTGAACGCCATTTCACTGAGCACGCATAATTTGAGGATACCATCATGGCTATCCAAAGAATCTCCTTTCAGTCATCCTCTGTCTCTAAGTAACCACCCTGTTGATACATGAAAACCTTGGGATCGGTGGGCCAAATTGAAATGTAAAAGATGATTTTCAGTGTTTTCTACCTTTGGGGTTCTTCATCCTGGGGAGAAAAGGCTGAGTGAGAACGCACCATTTGAGAAGCCTTCTGAAGCATGTTTTCAGATTAGAGATTTGGCTGGATTGTTAAGAGTGTTTTATTCCCAACACTGCATAAAACAACAGGGCATGATGGATCACACTAGTAATCCTGGCATCCAGGAGGTAGAAACGGGAGGATTAGAAGTTCAAGATCATCCTCAAATGGAGTCCAGCCCTAGCTTCCTGCAACTCTGCCTCAACATAACAAAACAAAAAGATAGATAGAAATAGATATTTTTAAAAGACAAGACAAAACAAAAACACAGATTTCCCAGACTTAGCCCTTAGGCACGTCCTATCCTTGAGTATCCCACACAGCAAGCATTAGGTGGACCCAAAAAAACTCTGCATTTTGAACATTCACCCTCCCCAGCTCCCCAGTTTTGCTTCTTATTCATCATGCACATGGAATAGTACTCAGCCAACTCTCCCATTTTAAAGGTGAGAAACCTGAGAACCAGATAGTTATTCGAGGTCATCCAGAGATAACATCCTAACTGTCATGCTTTATTTGTTTTGTGACCAATACTATTGGATTTGGTGGGTGTTTTTAAATTTTATTCGATCAATGATGCTGGAAAACAGAGCACAAGCCCACCAAGTGAGGGTAAACTTAGAATTTGGATGGAGGGATTCTTCTATTTGCTCCACTCTCCATTACTGATCATTTTAATCAGTGTGAAAATTACAATCATCTCCCTGTATTTCCCAACACTAGCCTCCTGCACTTGGCGGCAGAGGACTGGATTGTGTCTCAGTCTGCAAATAAACTGTGCAATCAATGATGTTCCATAATTATGCCTCTGCCATTTTAATCGTTTTTATGACGTTCATGTTCTTGACTTTTTGTGGAATCTCCAGCTACATACTTGATAGGAAAACATCATCATAACTCCAAAGCATTGATATGATGCCTCAGTAGTTTATTGACTGACCCCTGACAATGGTTGTAATCAACTATATAATAGATTTTAAGAAGACAGTAATGACAATAATGTGCTGGGTGCCTCTTGAGTTACTCTTATCGCATTCTTTATTTTTTTACAAGTTATTTTTGAGTAATTTCTTCTTGGAATAAATGTATTAAGAAGGAAAATGCAATGCTGGAAAGATAGCTCAGTGTTTTCCCAGAGGACTCCTGTTTAGTTACCATTGGGATGGGACACTCTTTTCTGGCCCCTGTAGGTACCTGCATGCATATAGCACAAACACACAGATACAGATATATAAACACCAATAAAAAATATAAACCTTAAAAAAGAGAGAGAAATGAAACCATTAGGCTGGCAGTATTGTTTGTGCTGGAGGCATAACATAAAATACAACATAACATTTTAAAGGGTAAAAAAATATCGAAAATATCCCCCAAATGTTAATTTATTTGTTGGAAAGCCCTACGCCCTTTTGGGAAAACAGCAAAAATCTGGAAGATCTCTAGCTTGCACTCTTGCCCTGGGAGGTATACTATTGTGGTGTCTGTGTCAGTTTTCAGTCTTCCAAAATAGAAAAGTCAAACTTTTTTCTAACTAAGAAAGCCTGAAAGAAAAGAGGGACCGGAAATGAGACATGCAGAATTCCCAGTGCAGTGTACCTTCTGCTTAGTCTGCATTAGTACTCTTTTTTGGTTTCTTTAAAGGTCACATTATTTCACCTATACTCTTTTATATCATTTAAGCTTTGAATTTTGTAACATTCCATATGAGATCTACATGGGAATTAAAGTGTGAGATGCTCTTCCTATGTCAGATATTGATGAGTTTGCTTCAAACCACGTCTCCCCCAACTTAATTCTTTATTTTTAATGTTTTTATACTTCAGTTTTAACTCCTTTAATTTATGTGCATGTGTGCAGTTATGTGCATGTGAATATAGTGCCAAAGGAAGACAGAAAAAAGTATTAGATGCCCTGGAGTTGGAGTTAAAGGCCACTGTGACAGTGTCCTTTGCTTTACAGAAGCTTCTCAGTTTTAGGAGGTCCCATTTATTCATTGTTGCCCTTATTGTCTGTGCTGCTGGGGTTCTATGTAAGAAGTGGTCTCCT
>LOEQ01004628.1:85348-102748 GCA_001685075.1 Bramus lutescens | reverse complement strand
AAGAAGAAGAAGAAGAAGAAGAAGAAGAAGAAGAAGAAGAAGAAGAAAAGCAAACAAATCAGTCTGTGTCTTGCTTCCTGGATGATGTGACATGAATTATTCACCTTCCTCAGCCTAAATGAGTTGAAATAAACAATATAAGCATTAATGCCCACTGATAATAATTATTGTAAAGATTCATTGTAGTGCCTAGTGAGTGATAGGGGACAATAAGATTGTGAATAGTATTGTTGCTTCTATTGAATGAGTTCTTGCAAGGTGACTCTAAGTAATGAATTTTAGATTTACCAAGTTTGACTTAGTGACATTGTCTTTCAAATGTATAACTTCATGGTTAGGGATACAGCCTCAGTCGATAAATGTTTGTCTACCATACACATGGTCCTGAGCTTGATCCTGAGCTCTGCATAAGCCAGTTGTTGTGGCACAGGCCTGTCATCCCTGTCCTGGGGAGGTGAAAGCAAGTGGATTAGGAGTTTAAGGCCATCCTTGACTACGTAGCAAGTTCAAGGTCTACCTGGATTCAAAAGACCCTGTCTCACAAACATAATTTTATTTCATAAGCATACTTTGCATGTTGGATGTCACACTTGAGCATGTTTCAGAACCCCAGGAGAACCATCTAAAACACTGATGCTGTAGCCCATTTCCAGTGTAGATCTGAGATTGAAAATGAGATTTCATATTCCTAATGATTTTCTAGTTGATTTGGGTCAACATTTTGAGAGCCCTTAAGAGTCAATTTAATGATCATTTATTTAACAAGCATTTATTGAGTACCTACTGTGTACCAAGATCTATTCCAAGGAAGGAAAATAGTGAATAAGGCAAAGCCCTGGCCTTGATGAAGCTTGCATTACCGTGGTAAAGTAGAGAATAAGTAAACTATAAATAAACCACATTTGAGATTATCCCATGTAACTGAAAATATTAAAAGGTTAGTGAATTACTGAGTTTTATTGAGATAGACATTTCAGATGTGAGGTAAAGCATCAGTGGGGAAGAGGTATAAGAAGGAGGAAAGTATTTACTACATGGGAAAGACATTGCAGTAAGAGAGAGCATCAAGGCAAAGGCCTCCGAGGAGAAAACCTATCTGAAAATTTCCAGGTACAGCCAAATGCTCAGTGTGACCAATGCTAAGTGGGGAGCTGGCATGGGACAGACAGGTAGAGGGCCAGGACCATGCAGGGACCCCCAAACAAGGCTGCGTCTTATCTGAGGTGATAGAAAGCCCTTGGAGAATCCTATGTAAGCAAGAAGCATAATTTAACTTGCATCTCTCCACAGCACTCTGGTAAGGAATAGAAACAAATGGTAAAGTTGCAGTCCTCCAGGAATGGGATGATGAGGCTTGGGCCTAAGGTAAAATGATCAGATTCACATTATGTAGGCTGAGAATCCCTAACATCAAATGCTTAAAACCAGAAGCATTTAAGATTTAGATTTTTCTTAAGATTTTAAAAAATGTACATATATACGATAAGATATCTTGGGGATGATGCTTAACCATGATGATGAACATGAAATTCATGATGAACATGAAATTCATTTGTGGTTCATATGTCTCTTCTATGCAGAGCCTAAAAGTAATGGTATGCGATAATTTATGCATGGATTTTGAAAACATATCATCATGTGAGATCATGTGCAGAATTTTCCACGTTATTTACCATATCATTTCTCCAAAACGGTTTTGGATTTTGGACCAATCAGGATTTTTGCATCAGGGATTCTCATCTTATTCTTGAAAATTCAAGCTGATGAGCCTTGTTATTTAGCTGGAAGTAAGATGAGGAAAATAGGGAGGCAAAAGCAAGTCCAGGGAATTAGTAAACTAATATCATCTAGAATAAATTATTTACCACATACTAAAGATTCAATTACTCATCTGTGAATTTTGGAATTGAGACTATATTTTAGTCTTAGACAACTGCCCAAAATGATCATATAGCCCATGCTCTGCACAACTCCAGGGGGCGTTGTCATATTGACAGTGATGAGAGTAGAGTTATATAGAGAGATTTCTCTGAAAAAGTAATGACTTTCAGGGCTCTATTCCTTTCTGTGAATACTACCTTTAGATTTTTCACCTTTCTACAGCCAAATATATGACTCCAGTAAACTGAATTGAGTGTCTCGGGTGAAATCTCTAGGCAGTCACTGACATGCGTCATTCACTTGGATATATTCTATAACTCATGGTTTTAGTTTAGAGCATGATCATATGTCAAGAAAGAGAGCCAGTATGTTGTCAGTGATCATTACTGATGCTGGAGTCTTCTTGCTTGGCATTTCAATGATACCTTGTTCAATGATTTCAAGCCAGTTGCAATCCTTTGTTATGGGGATGACAGTAGAGGGCTTGTGATTTGTAAACTAGTCAAGGGCAACCAGCCTGGATGCCCACCCCCCTCTCTGAGTGGGGCTGGCAAGCTTGCCGCGACACCAGAAGAGCTAGAGACACATGCATTCTGTGGGAGCAATCACGTCTGGACCCTAGATCTCTCCAAATACCATCCAGAGAAAAATATGACTCATTCAAAGTCAGTTGTATTTTTAAGAAGTTTTCTCTCATTGTTTATAGCTTAGGTTATTCATTTGTTGTTCATACACCAAAATTAGGAAGAAGGCCATGTTTGTCACCATCAACCTCCTCAGCCCACATAGTGTGTGCCTTCAGTTTCCACTCTCATGTGCTTGAAATCGTCATAGAGATCCACGCCAGTTCTCTACTCTTCTCATCTCTGGACTTTCCCAGATGTCGGAGCTGCAAACCTGAATTTCCCCACCTCTCTCAGCACTTTTTCATGCAATGTGAACAGCCCATGCTGTGTGTGTGTTTCACAGAGCACTGTTCTAGGTGCTACTCTAGTTTTTAAGAGAAAGAATTTAGTGAGGGCGAGTTATTCGTCAGGCACTGTTCCCAATGCTTTCAGTAAATTATCTCATTAAATCCTCCTAGCAGGAACACAAGGCGGTGTAATAATACCCATAATCACCTGGGAAAGATATAGAAGAGTACCACACCAATCCAAAGTTGATAGCTATGCTCCTAATCACTGTTATATCGCTTTTCAATGCAGAGGAGAACTGATATTTACGCAGCATCTCTCATGTATAATGCCCTTGCAAACACCATCTCCTCTGAGTATCACAGCAGCTCTTGGAAACAGATATCTTAGAGACATTAAGCTTTGAGCAAAATCGCAGTAATAAAGTAATGAAAAAGTAAGGGAAAAAAAAAACAGTCTTCCTGGATTCTCGTACCCATCTGCATTTGACCAAAGAGCGGATGCTCTCATCGAGGCTCTATGGCATGTGTGGGCTTCCCTATAGTTCACGTTTGATTTAATAGGTGGAGGTGGCAAGACTATCAACGAGACATACACATAGTGAGCTTCAAAGCTATGAGTGAGTGGTCTGACTCCTCTACAGGGCTAAGTTAAAGATAACATCCTTACTTTCTACCTGCATGCATCTCCCCCTCTCTCTCTTCTCACACTTACCTAAAATCACTGGAGAGTGATGATAGACCAATTTACTGACCTGTCTGCCACCGGCTTCTCTACCTTTATGCTTAACTCCTTGTCCCACCCTTCTCAAGTTTCCAAATCTATCAACTCTTTGGCACTTTACAACTTCTTACTTTTGCTCTTTGTTCTGCCAGTAAATTTCTTTGCTTCATTTTTTTTCCATGACAGAGCTCAGCTCAAAATGTCACCTCATCAGAAAGAGTCTTACTCTACCTGCCACCATGACATGTCATTATGACATTCTGCTGAAATGTTTCTAGAACAATCACATCCATGCATCCTTACCCTTGTTTGTAATTTAAGAGAAAAAAAAACTTTGTTTTTACTTTTTAAAAAGTATACCCCCAAATTAGCGTATATAGAGGTAGATTAGTCCTTCCCAAATATCAAGGATAATATTTTGCCTAATCACCATACATCTTCATAGCACCTTCTTGACATGTTAAACTGAAAATAATGTTCTGAAAAACAAATTACAAATGGAAGGAATAAGGGGAGAGACAGCTAAAATTAAAAGCCATTTGAGGAGTGATATGGAAACCAAATACAGTATAAGCTTCCTAAAATATATGCACATATTAAGGTTATCTAAATCAAATTGCCAAATTAACAGGGGACACAGCCCCAACTGGACATCTCTTGTCACCAAGCAAAATACTCAGAATGGGTCGCATCTAATTGAGTTGTTGGCCAAAGAGTTTCCACAGGAAAACCTAAGTAACTCAAGCTGTTGCCAAGGATATAGGTTGCTCTCCACAAGCTGAAGACAACACCTACATGATTAAATGAGCAAGGCGAAGTCGACCAGCTGCCTACATATGGCCTTCACTCCTATGTACTAGTGTTCTTGGTACCAGAAGGTACTCCGCATACTAACAAAGAAGAAATGTAAACACCAACCCAGCGACAAAGCCTTCTATCTACAAAGGTGTCCTGCCTACAACATATGATAGTCCAGCAATGCACAAAGTTTGTGTGAATCACCAGTCAATATCTGATTTGACTTTAGGCTCACTCCATGAGGTGAAACCCATGCCCAACCCTCAAGCAAGAACTTGAGACTAGATAGTCCAAGGACCTAGGATAAAACCAAATGCTTACAAAAAGAATACAGCAATAAAATGACCCCTAATGACATTCTGCTATACTCATAGATCAGTGCCTTGCTTGGTTGTTATCAGAAATGCTTCCTCCTGCATGAGATGGGGATAAATACCAGGACCCACTGCCAGACACTATGAAGAGAGTGAGAGACCTCAGAACACTCAGCCCTAAACAGGATGTCTTTATCAAATCACCCCCCACTCAAGGATCAGGCAACTCTGTGGAGGAGGAGAAGGGGGCAAAAAGAGTGTTAGGGCCAGAGAAGACGGAGGACACCAAGCGATTAAGGCCTTCTAGGCACAATAGAACTGACACACCTATGAAATCACAGGGACGGAGGCAGCAAGCACAGGGACTGTACCAGTCTGCATCAGATGGTGTCTTAGTGCTAAAATGAGAAGCGGACACACGCCCTTGTCCCTAACCCAGGAGCAATCTCCAACTGATAAACTTGCAAATGAAAATTTAGTCTTCTCCAAAGGAATCTCACTGTGGAAGTAAACTATTCTTAAGGGTAAGCTGCACGCTCAGCACTCGTTGACCAACAGAAGACAAACTCAGAGGCATCTTTGGAGATTCCTTGTCTCATAAAACTTTGTCAAAGCTTTTTTCTTTTCTTTCTTATTTTTAAAAAGAAATATATTTTAAAACTTTTAACCTGAAGGTCCTTCATGTATATATTAAGGCTTTTGGTTTTTGTTTTTATAGGATTCCTGATTGTGCAAACCAGTGAGTCTCTGAATCTAAACCTGTTTCTTTGCCTTCTCTAGGGCTCTTTTCCTTCCATTTGTTTGTTTTGACCTATTTCAATGTGCTTGTTTTTCTTTTATCTTACTTTATTATTATCCCTGTTATATTATATTAATATATGATTATGTTATATTATAGCCTGTTTGTTTCCTAATGAGAGATAGAAAAGGAATAGAACAGGATGGAAGAGAAGATGAAGAGAACCAGGAACCATAGAGGGAAGGAAAACTGTCATTGGGATATGTTATATAAAATAAATCATTCAAACAAAAGAAAAGCAAATTGCAAACTCAGAGACCCACCTGTTCCTGCCTTTACTGGGATTAAAAGTATGTGCCACTAAGCCTTGATAAACTTTTAACTGATTAGAAAGCCAAAAGAATTGTATCCCTGTAATCTAAAACTTAATTTGTCTTGTCAACCTAAAACCATAGCCAATGATCTCAAAAGTATAGAAACAGCCCCTAGCACAACCCCACCCCAAGGGTCAAATTTTATACATTCATTTGCGTGGAGTAAGAGCATTCTAGGTCATACTTCAGCATACTCTAACATCTGATGTCTTTCACACATTACTATCCATCTCCTCATTTTGCAATATGAGAGGGAGGTTTATTGTTCACATTCATGTTACTCTGATGAGATCCCTCACATAGGCTGTTTATGAAGACTCCAGGCTCATTTTTCATACAGCTTCTACGATTTTAAGTTCCCCATGGGGGTCTCCCTGGCCTCTAATGAAAATAATAGATATTAATAGGAATCCATGTTGGAACGAGGAGGCACATCTTGAACCATGAAGCAAAACAACAGCAAAAACTAGAAATAGGGGTCCACAATCTCCTTTAAGGGGTGTCCCCAATGGCCTAAGGACCTCCTATGAGGCCTCAGCTTCTGATGGTTTCGTCATCTAAAAATATCAATCCATTCTATAACCCATAGGTTATAGTTCAAATTCTAGAAAGGGAATAAACCAATTCCCTGTTTCCCACAAAAATTTATTATTGACCAAAGGGGCACCTTAACTTCTTCATCTAGTATTTTTTTCCCTGTTACATTGAACACGGTATTAAGACCCCTTTATTTGACTGTGAGGAAATCTGAAAGAAACATGACCTCTGTGTGGTAAATTTTTTTTATATGTGTTATCTAACAAATAAAGCTTGCCTGAAGATCAGAGAGAGGAACTAAACCACTAGTTAGCCATAGACACCAGGCAGTGGTAGCACACACCTTTAATCCCAGCACTTGGGAGGCAGAGGCAGGTGGAGCTCTGTAAATTCAAGGCCAGTCTAAACGAGAAACAGAGATAGGCAGTGATGGCTTACATCCTTAATCCCAGTACTTGGAAGTCACACACCTTTAATTCCTGCACTAAGAAAGTGGAGACAGGAATGATATGGCTGGGTGGAGAGAGAAATATAAGGCAGAAGGAGACACAAACCCTTAGGCTTTCAGTTTGAGGACTTGCAGAGATAAGATCTTGCCCACTTTGGTCTGAGGATTCCATAGAGGTAAAAGGTATCTCTAGTGGCTGGTCCCTTTACTTCTCTGATTTTTCAGCATTTACCCCAATATCTGACTCTGGGTTTTTATTATTAAGGCCAATTAGAATTCAGCTACACCCCTGCATGTATATATGTAAAGGATTTATTGGTTTGAATAATTCAAAGATTAATAAGTATTTTGACTGTAGAATCCTCCTTATAAGAACTTAATAACTTATAAGGACTGAAGAACTTTTTCCAATGAGTGTTTCTTGATATAGATTATAGTTACTACATTAGAAACTGATTCCAAGAATTACTTTAAACTTTCATGTAAAAAGTAACTATATACTTCAAACAAAAAAATCAGAAGATAGTAATTGTTTCATATTCTTACAAATGTCTTCGGTGCCTGTGTTAATATAAAATGGATTCATTCTCATCCCTGCACCTAAATTCAATTTATTGGCCTGACACTCATAATTTAGTTTTTCAAATTCCATTTTATCTTCCTCAGAAACTGACATTAAAAATAGAGACATAAAGTCTAATTATGGTGAATTTTTAAATTTTTGCCTTGGGAGTACCCAGGAGAATACCAAGATCCCTAGGATTGTTTGGACCACATTTACAGTATCACACGTAAGAGAAAGGTTCAGGAATAGATCTGGATTCAGGACTAGCTATGTCAGGGCTCAAGAGGGCTTCACTTTGCTCTCAGGTGGGTGCTCCTTTGTTAGAACAAGCATGGGCACCGACAGCTCCAGGTTTATATCTAAATAAGTCAACAATCCTGGAGCAAATAATCACATGATTATTTCAGAAGAGCTAACAAAAGCCCCAAGCCTAACTCGTATTGATGGAACTTTGCTCTCGTCCCTCCTGTTAACCTAATGTCATAATGCATAGGGAATAGGAAATATTGAGCGAACAGTTATTGACAGTTTTCTCACTGTGAAACTGAGGAAAGCAAGTTAGTACCTTCAGAATGTCATGCACAGAGATGGTTTCCAGCAAGGAAACAGAAATGTCACCACAGAAAGGGACTGGAGATAGCAGGGGTTGATCACACTGCTGTTTATTTCTATGATGTTCTGCAGCTGTCCTGAGAAGAAAAGCATGCATTCCTCCCTCTTGCCTGCTCTTGCTCGTATAGTCCATATCGAGCTTGACTCTGTGCAATGCCCAGGGCTGGGCACTAACAAAAACCACCAAAAGAGATGATGGTGTTAGTGCTGGTGGAGTCTCGATGCCCTCTGAAGAGATCAATAGGAACGAATCAGTGCACCCTCCCAGTGGCCTGTGCGGGAGCAGCACTTCTATCCCTGCTGTCGCAGGAGGGAGAATGACAATTAAGCAAGGACTTTCTATTAAAGGAAGGAGAGAGTTCTGCACCAGCGCAAGTTCCTGACTTTTATTATGGGGAGAAGTGTCACTAGAATGACAAGACAAAGAGGCTGTGGGTAAGCATAGGTCAAGTTTGACTGAAGACCCGCGGTTATGGGTTACAAAATGAAAAACATTCTGGAAATGGAGACCTCATCTTTTCCATCTAGATCTATACTCGGAACATGTTATATGTTTTACAAATACCATCTCAGTTAATTTTCCCCGATCATATATTATTAACCCTTAGAGGAAAAATTAAGTACTAAATAACAGAGCTAGGGAGGAAGGAAGCAAAGGTGAATCCAGATGTTTCTAAGAAGTCAGGCATCTGAGGAGAGAGAAATGGTACCCAGGATGTGAGGAGAAATTGTAAAGAAGCAGAGAAACGTTTCTTTCTTTACCGGTTGCTGGAGAAAGATGGAACACCTACTGAAAACAAGTGACCATGGCTGCAGAACCAGAAACGAAGGAAATCTCATGAATTTATATTTTTAAAATTCTGAAAATAAATTCTCCCTCAGGAAAATAATTTTTAGAATAGCAATGTAAATAATAAAATTACATTATAGATTAACTCCACTGAAAAGCCCTGGATCTACATGGTGAACACACAGATTCGCTACTTCTGAAAGGAGTCTCTCTTTTCCCACCCTTGTTCAACTTAAAAAAGATGGTGAGAACAACACTCTGGGTAACAAAAAGTAATAACCCTCTGGAAATTCAACTGAAAAGTCGTTTTTAAAAGCCCAAAATTTTGAAATAAATTTGCCTCTTAAATATCACACCTCTCTATTATCATCTACAGTGATCAGTAAAAATCGTGTTTAATCCTAATCGCCACATGCACTTAAATGAAAGGAGAGACAGCCAGGATATGCTTCTGGTGTTTGGGCTAAATTAAGAAGGCATGGGTGGCAAAGCAAAAAAAAAATGGCTGAAATAAATGACCACGATGAAAGGGAAACCTAGCAGCAGGTGGAGTAAGGCTGAGCTGAGTTGGAGCTTTATTCGAAAAGCTACAACACCCAAAGGCAGGGTTTTTATTTTATTTTACTAACATTTTTTTCTTCTTTTCATTTATTTTACATCCCGATCACAATTTCCTTTCTCTCCTCTCCTCCCATTCCCTCCCCCTCTCCACTCCCAGCTACCAGCTCCCCATCCACTCCTCTGTCTCCATTCAGAAGGGCAGGCCTCCCATGGGCTTGAACAAAGCAAGGCGCCTCCAGTTGAGGTAGAACTGAGCTCCTGCCCCTGCCTCAGGCTCCAAAAGGCAGTTTTTAGAGGAGAATGGTAGTTGGGATCCCCTGAATGGAGAGCCCTCTAAAAGTCCGTGGTGAACAGAGCTCAGTGGGAAGAGCAGAGAAGCTCACAGACAAAGCACACACCAAAGGAGAAGTAGTCTAGAACTTTGAAGAAACAGAAGTCTCTGAAAGGTACTGGTGCATCATGGCACTACTTCATAGAGCTCATTCTGGGCTACAGTCAGGGAAAACAGTTCCTCCCCTCTGTCATAATCCATAACTCCTTGTTTCCATGAAACCTTTTATATCTATATATAATTATACTCATAGAGATAAACCTCTTTTTTGCCCATTAATTTGTTTCGGGGGGGATAACACATGGAATGTAGGATAAAAATAACAGGAACTCCTTGATGTTTGCAAAGAAAATAACAAGATTCTACATTAAGGAATGTGTATGACCACTGCGTGTTAAAGCAAAGCACAGCTCAAGTAATCTAAAGTTAAAAGCACCCTGCCAGAGCAAGCATTTGTCTAGATGGAAAAGCCAATTGGAAAAGGGAATCAATCATCCTCGATTCCCCCAAACAAAGATAAATAGCCAGAATTCATTTTGGTGCTGTGATTGCAAACAACACTAAGGAGAATCTTGCCCAATTGACTTTGAGAAAAATGGCACTGTTGTACAATCCTTTATAAATAACAACAATAATATTTCTAATAATTATCATTATATTTATTATTACAGCAGCAGTAATAGTAGCTGCATTGTGTCCCATTTAGTTCTGGGATCTGAATGCAGGTAGGGCCTTGTGCATTAGGTACATACTGCATCACTGAATTCCATCACCAGGTCTGTATTTTTAGTCTTTAATTTCAGACAGACAGAGTTTTGCCAGATTTCCTAAACTGGCCTTAAACTTGTTGGTTCATCTGCTTCAGCCTCCTTAGAATAAGCATCTGGTTACCAGACCTCACTTGTCCCAAGCTCCTGAAAATTTCACATATCCTAATAATCCTGGGGCCAGAACTTGGGTGGAGATCTACCACCTCATTAGATAATATTAGCTGAATGTTGTAGTACATGTGACCCTGTTTATGCAAGGTTCATGATTACCATGCCTACTTCTGGTTACAGTTCAGGTTCACATGCAAACCTTTACACAGAGAAATCATGAGAATCCATATGCTGGCTTTTCCCATTTAACATATTCCAGAGCAGATGATTATGTTTCTATTTGTGAATTGAGAAGGTGACATTAGCCACTTATACAACAATCTCAACATGCCTTCTTAGTATTAACCTGTCTTGGAAAAAAAGTACTTCTATCTAGGTCTTAGAGACTTTAAACCTAGCCAGGTCGTAGGCCATCTGACTTCTCCTGGTACCATCACCATTGGGGCTACAGAAGGTGTTCTTCATTGATTTTTCAGTCATCTAGCACAAATGACTTAATTCTTCACTAATCCCCCCCCCAGAGTATCGAATAACCAAATTCTAAATTCAGGTGCACATAGTAATGACTTAGAAGTGAGAAATCAGGGAATAGGACATTGAACACCTTCATTGATGCGTCCCCTATTCATATTTAAACTGAAAGCCCCACTTACTTACAAATGTTGCTTTCAGCATCAAGAGGAGGTGTCACCTGCAGTGGATTAAGCTGCTCTGGGATGAGAGGGAAGACATTCGAATGCAAACGTGGAAACGAATATAAAAGATGCATCATAAACTTCACAGACGCAGCATCAGGTGCTGAAAGTAGTCTTTATTAAAATATTAGATGAGGATAAAACTCAGTGGGACTTAAGCTGAGCTTCAGGAGGTATTGTTTTGCCTTTGTAACAGCACCCCGCTACCCTTTTTCAAATGTAAATGGAGGGTATCTTTTGTCATCAACAAAAGTTGCAAAGAATAATGAAGAGTGGAAGAAATATCATAGAAGCAAATGGAAGAAAGCACAGAAGTGGATAATTCACCTACAACATCCTTGAAGACATGCCAAAAATCTTTATCTACTAAGGGAGCTATAGAAGGGGAAGGCTTCTTGTTTTCCTCTGGAGATGGCATTGGGCCAGAGTAGCCATCCAGAGGAAGGTAAAGAATAGTTTACTAGAAGGAGGCCCAGGTGAAAGCAGAGACCATTATGAGCAAAATGGAAGGGAAACAATTGCTTGGTGTTCTGCAATAGCCTCCTAAGGCCGGACAGTGCTGGATGCAGGCTGGGCGCCTGCAAATCCCTAAGGAGTCCACAGGAGACACCCCCAGTAAATAAAAGAAAAGCTGACGCCTATGCACTGACTCAGACAGCAAAAGGAGGCCCAACCTCTTAACATTCCAGTAATTTGTGTGCTGTTAGACACAGGTCTAAACCAGAGGAAATCTTTACCTCACAATACCAGTTTGCAAGCTCCGCTCCTAACCTGGTGTTAGAAGCAGACAAATGAAATGAGAGCATTGTTTCCACAAATCACACCATCTCTCTAGGCTGGGGGTAGCCAGTTTATGGTTAAGCAAAATGATTTGGAAGTTTGAAAGCTAAGAGTTTGAATGCCCATTATCCTAATTATCTGTGTTACACACATTTCTTAACTTTTAGGGACTTCCTTTGATCATCTGCTAAACCAGACAACAGTACCTTTTCTATAGGGTTGTGAGGGAATTTCTGACAGTGGGTTTGATGTACTGTTGACAAGAATGTAGCAAAGTAAGCAGTTTACAGGAAAGGATCCTCTCAATTCTGATCCACCCACTTCCTCCCTCCACTTCTACCTCATGCACAGGAACTCTGTGACCCTTTCCTGATGTGGGATTCATGACTGTGTGCTGTGAATATGATTTATTACCATTGATTAATAAAGAAGCTGCTTTGTCCCATGGCAGGATAAAATAGAGCTAGGCGGGAAAACTAAACTGAATGCTGGGAAAAAGAAGGAGAATCAGGCAGACACCATGTAACTGCTGAAGGAGAAAGACACCAGAGCTTTACCAGTAGGCCACATCCTCATGATGATACATAGATTAATAGAAATGGGTAAATTTAAGTTGTAAGAGCTAGCTAGAAATATTCCTGAGTTGGTGTTGTAATTAATATAGTTAATATAGCTTCTGTGTGATAATTTGGGTCTGGGCAGCCAGAAAACATCAGCACAATCTCCACTTACACTTTTTTGGGCCCTGGAAGCTGCAAAGGATTCATGCTATGCTTTAAGGAACTATGTCAGTGTAAAACAGGGCAGAAAGGCATTCAGGTGTTTGCCTCTTACATTTTGAAAACTGAGACCTAAGTATAATTCAGGAAGATTTATAAGACTAAAAAACTAAGTTTTATTATTTTTTGCATATACCAAGTTAAGATTCCAAGACTGAAGAGGAAATTTTTTGGGAGAGATGGTCTTAATTAAAAATAGTGAAATAATGCTGGAGTTGGCTAAAGTTCAGCATCTTAAAGCACCCAGCAATAGAGAACTGTCCCAATGTCCCTATGTATTTCTCTGTCCATTTCTGTGATACCTGTAAACCACCTGACTTCAGGGCGTGTAAAACCTTTTTATTTAATCATCTTGCAAGGATGGTCCAATCATAACAACCATCAGAGTACCTAGTGATCACCAAATGATCATCTTAAAGGGGTCACTGTTGGTTCTCTAACACTTTGGTCAGATCCATCTGTGCAGTTGCCTTTGAGTGAACAGAAAACAAAGACCAAGGGAATTCAAACAGAACCTGTCCCCATTTAAGTGATGTTGCTTGGTAAAACGAGGAAGAAACTTTAAGTTTAAGGAAAAGCTACAGGATAAGGCATACCTGTAGCTTCTATGTCACAATACCTATAGCTACTATACCTTGTATCTATGCAAATGCTAATCCCAAGCAAATGCTAATCATCCACTATCACCAATTTAGTCTTAAGCAAAGCGATGTCTGGGGTGATAGATCAATAAAGTGTTTGCTAAACAAACATGAAGGCCTGAGTTTGAATCCCAATACCATGTAAAAAGTTGGGTTGGCACAATCCCATCGCTGCAGATAAAGAGACAGGAGGATTGCCGGGAGCTCACTGACAAGCCAGCCTGGCCAAATCACTGAGGTCTGGGTTCACAAAGAGACTGTATTGTAAAACTTAAAAATGGAACAAGCAAAAGCAAGACACTCAACATCAAGCCCTGAGCTCCATAGAAACATGCATATGCATTTGCTTTTATGTGCACACACCTACACAAACATGTACATATGGATACACACACAGAAAGAAGTGAAGTATGTACTCAGTATTCTACTACTGTGGGACTCTCACAGTTGCTTATGAAACATTGTTATTCCTCCTGAATCCTGGAAACATACAGCTTGAAAGGAAAAATCCACTTCCAGAGCAGAAGCAATCACAGTCCTAGGCCAACCCTGAAATGTCAGCAAGCCTTCAAGGAATCCTAAAGATTGCTGATGCTCCTCTACACTGCAAGGCTCATACCAATGGCATCTTAACACTCAAAGACACTGGAGAATTACCTGAAAAGTAAGAAAAAAGAATCTATTATTCCTACATAATTCGGCTTTTATTTATTTTTTGTTTTTGTTTTTCTATTTTTCTTTTATTGAAAATGGATTTTTATACAATATATTTTGATTAGTTTTCTCTCCCCCATCTTCTCTGTCATCTTCCTCACCTCCCCTCCCAACCGGATCCACACCCTGTATTGATGTGGAATTTCCCTCTGTATACTGTGAATATGTTTTATTACTGTTGGTTAATAAAGAACTGGCTTTGGGCCTATTACAGTGCAGAATAGAGCAAGGTTTGCTTTTATAGTACTAGAGAGCTCTGTGCAGGCTTCTGTTGGGGATGTCATCCACAAACTTATCCTGCTTCAAATACCATGAGCTGGAATAATGACTGATGTGACAAGATATGACAATGGGTGCAGTATTGGCACAGATGTTATAGGGATAACCAACTACTTTCAGATTGAATTCAAGGCCTGCTCCACAGATGGAAACACATGTCAGGTACAGTAAATCTGCCTCAGGTCATTGTAGAGGAGCTTGCAGGCCTCAAGGGTGAACCTACTACTATTATTCTACTAAGTAGGCATGTATCAAACTGTTTGTTACGTAAGCGTCTCTATAGCCATAGGCCAGTACAGTTCTCAGACATTATCATGGGAGTTCCATTGTGCAGTAACTCATAACTGGTCAAAGTGTAGAGAATAAATGTTAGTGGAGTACTCGGCCACAAATGAAGCATCTATAGAAAACCCTATCACCAAAGCTCAGAATGACTGAAGTGCTGGAAAAGTTGTAAGACGCGGAGGTCTGGGAGTACTGGAGTGAAACAGAATCTTATGGACATGATAGGGCTATAGTACTTATAAACGCACAGCAGCTCTGGTTTCCTATACAAGATCAATCCAGTCAACATTTTAGCACTGAGTGGGAAGGGGTTCAAGAGCCCTCACTACTAATTGAAGCCATGGACAGTTGATGACTTCTGAAAGAAGTAGATTCAGTTTTCTTTAACAGAATGGCCTCTGTTAAGTTGACCACATTCCAGTGGATAGTCCCATATCAAGGAATATATGGGCAGCACAAATTCGACTCAAGTTATTAAAAAAGAAAAGAAAAGAAAGAAAAAGAGGACAGGACATTGGCAGGGGAATAAAGAAGTGAGAGCACAACTGGACAGAGACAGGGGCAGAATCAGGAGTGAATATTAGCAAAATACATTATGTGAAATTCTTAAAACATTCCTTTAAAACCACTTAAATAAATTTTTGAAGTGTCGGGATGAGTAATAACTATCCTGGAAGATTGGCCTTGCTTCTCATTTCCTTTCCTTGATGGTAAATTATTAAGATAGACCAAAGGACAAATTTTGGAACAACCTGTACCTGTAGTCTACTTGACTAGCCCCCATTACTGGTAATACTTATGTAGAATGGGGGTTATTACTTCTCTTCTAACGTTCTGTAGTTTAAAGCTTTTACCCTTCTCTTTCCTTACCTGTTGCAATGTCACACCACTGTACATTTCCTCTCTTTCTCATTACACTTCATTTTCAAGAATCATAAAACAAATTTGAGTTCTAACTTAGTAAAAGTAAGAATGCTAATTACTGAGACAGTGTGATTATCTTATGAGCAGGGACCAGACCTGCCTTGTTCACTACCCAATCCATAGTGCCAAGACAAGCATCTTGGATGACCTCTTTTCAATCATTCTATCAGTCCACAAATACTTCTTAAGTGCCAAATGTAGCACAATTAATAAAAACCCAGAGTCAGATATTGGGACAGGAAAGCAAAACAACCAGTCGCTGGCTGTTACCTCTACCTCAGTCTGAAATGGCAATTCTGCCTCCAGGAACCTCAGAATGAGACTGTGAGACTAGGAAGTCCAATCAACTCTATTTTTGTATGTTTAGAGCCTTTTTTAAAACTTTTTCAGGTCTTATGTGGATCCACGCCTAATGGTGGATGCCATTTGCAACTAGAGGTTTCTCTCCCATCCACCAGTTCCTGAATAATCACTCTAAGGCTAATATTAATCATAACTATTTGGCCTATTAGCTCAGGGTTATTATTTACTACCTCTTACAACTTAAATGAACCCATTTCTATTATTCTTTATTTTTAGCACAAGGGTGGTGGCTTGTTACCTCACATTTTGCTTCTCCAGCAGCTGCTGGCATCTCCTAGAATCCACATTCTTTCTTTTTCTTTATCTTTGCTTGGTTTTCCTACCTGGCTCTATTCTACCTGGTTAATGGCCAAATCAGCTTATTTATCAGCCAATGGTAATAAAACATATTCACAGCATACAGAAGAGTGTCCTACATCATCTCCCCTTTTCTGCCTAATTGAAAAAGAAGGTGTTATATTTAAGATAGTGAAATTACATATAACAAAATGGCTATTAAGCAAGAATAACAGTTCCAATATTTAGCATATTTGTATTAACAAAATTAAAGAAAATACTCTTATCATCTATCCTATCTTTGTGAGTCTAAAGTTTTATATCAAATTTATCTTTTATTATAACAATAATATATAGTTTTATTATAATTATAGAAATATTTTCATTATTAGAAAAATTATAATTATAACTATCTATAGTCTTCAACTTCATCAAAGACCACAGAAGAATGTAATATTACCTAAGTAAACAGGAAGTGAATTCTAAGCAACTTTCAAAACTCTAGAAATGACAGAGATATCTGGTTGCCTGGACAGTCAACCAAAGTTCTTATGTAATGGTGGGGCATCATCCATCTTCAGCCTATAGACCTAGAGTGTCTGGCAGACTTCTCAATGAAGCAGAAAATTTGAAACTGTCTACCTATATTGGCAGTTTGTCAATCTATGCAAGATATAAATGATTTAGAGGTAAATTAGATGAAATCCCCATATTCATTGAACTAATGTTCCGAAAGAGTGACTCGAACAATAAAGAAATGATGTGGGTAAATTGCCTGCTGTCCAAGCATAAAGACCTGAGTTCAGATTCCAAGAGCCCATATAAAAGTCAAAAACTCTAATGACAACTTACGCTGGAAAGGTTGTGGGGTAAAGGAGCACTCCTGCAATGCTGGTGGGAGTGCAAGCTGGTACAGCTCCTTTGGATGTCAATGTGGTGATTTCTCATAAAATTAGGAAACAACCTTCCTCAAGACCACGTTTGGGTATATATTCAAAGGATACTTGATGTAGGAGGGTCATCTGTCTATGTGTTATTTTCATTGGTTAATAAAGAAACTGCCATGGCCTTTTGATAGGCCAGCCCTTAGGTGGGTGGAGTAAACAGAACAGAATGCTGGGAGAAAGAAAGCCAAGTCAAGAAGACGCATGAAGCTCCGGCCCAAGATGGACGTAGGTTAGAATCTTCCTGGTAAA
>LOEQ01004628.1:62804-85267 GCA_001685075.1 Bramus lutescens | reverse complement strand
CAGGCAGTGCTTAAAAGAATACAATTTGTTGTTATTTCTGGGTATAAGCTAGCCGTGCGGGAGCTGGGAGGGACGAAAAGCAGGCCTGCCCACTCCCCTTTCACTACATGAAAGTACACACACCATAACCCCAGTGCTTAGTGGCAAAGACAAGAGGACCCCAGAGCCTCACTGGTCAGCCATTCTACACCAGAAATATGAACTTTGGGTTCAATAAGAATCTCAAAAGACAATGTAGAGAAGCAACGGAGGAAAAACAGACATCCTGATATCAACCTCTGGCCTCCCCATATGCCCAAATGGGTAAGTGTACTCACACACATATGTGACCACACACACATACAAGTGGCAGAAGGGCTTGACTCTGTGGGTATAGTTCTCACTGCAAAGAATTAAGAAATGGCATGCATAATGCTGGTTGTTGATAAATGCACTAGAAGAAAATGAAAATGAGAATCATTACAGGAAATATCAGGAAGAAGCGAAACTAAGCAGTAATGATGCCTTACATGGCTTGAGGTTGGCAATGTGACATTTAATCAAAGACTTGACAGAATAAGTGAGTGAGACATGAAGCTGTATAGAGTTCAAGCACCAGGGGAAGGAACAGTGTGGTAAAAAGATTGTGTTTGACATCTATTACAAATAGTAATAAGTCTACTATCACTGGAACAAATTGCATGACATGTAGAGTATGGGAAAATATAATAAGAAAAGTACTGGGAGCCTTCAGAGAAACAGTACAGAGACCTATAAATTCCATAGGACTACTTTAGCAAGTCCAATATGGATGCCATATTTTGTTGAACACTTGAGTGGAAGATGAATTTGATCTGACTTTAATTTAAGAATAATTACTTCATATTTTGCACTTGGGGATACTTTAAATCTACTATTAGAAATAGATTGAGATAGGAGTCAGTTGATGAGTAAGAGTCTGATAAAATAACACAGGTACAGGATGTCATGTTGATAGCCTGGATCAATGGAATATGGGAGTGGTAGGATGTTGTCAGGTTTGTTCTTAGTTCACAGAGAGCTGATGGAATCTGTGGGTGTATTTCAAAAAGGATATAAGAGAAAAATGGGCATTAAGGACACATGAAACACCACCTTGAACGAAAAAAATACAGTTTCCATTTACTGATGTGGGAGATCAGGGAATAGGCAGGCTTTGGAAGCACGAATGAAAATCTCTAACTTGGATTGAGTCATGATAATTTGAGTTGTTTTATACATGTCCAAGTCTGTCAAGTAGGCAGTAAGATACGTCTAGTATTGAGAAGAGAAGTCTGAAGTAGAAGTATACACTCTTGTCAGCATGAATTACATTTAAACTCACAATAGTCAATTAGAAAATGATTCTAAGTACAGAAAAAGATGAAGGACTGAGAACAGAACACCATAATATAGGATTCTGCCCATGAAGAAAAATCACCGAACTGAGATTGAAAAGAAGTAATTAGTCAGAAAACAAAGCCAAATATTGTATTATTGAATTAATTTATTTGAATTAATCCAGCAATTAATTTGTATTGAAAATGAACAAGGGAATAATCAAATGAATGGGACTGTGGGTCCTAGGGAAAAAGAATTTTGGCCATCTTTGTGGTTCTACAACCATACCATCTTAAAAGTATGCATATAAATAGAAATACAAATAGTATTACTATTAACACCCAACGTCCATATCTCTTCTGTGTCTAAGTTTCCATTGGAGCTATGATGAATCACTAGGTAAGAGCAAGTATGAGGGCCAGACTATGAGACTTCTCATTTCATTATTAGTTATACAACATTGACTAAATTAATTGTCAATTAATTGTTGTTGGGATAACAACAGTATCTACTTCCTAGGGCTCTCAAGAAAGTTAAATGTCAAAACACATAAACCAAGCTCCCTGGGCAGTTCCTGGCACTCAAAAAAAAATACCCAAATAGCTATTATTTTCATTATTTGGTGCACAATGGACATCACCAATTTATCAAAACATGCTTTAAGCCCAGGAGTCCCTAAGAAGAAAGAGTGAGCCAGAAAACAAAGTTATTTGAAACCTTTCAATGGGGCTCAAAATGGTCTCAGTGGTATGCATGTTTATTTTACCTTTTAACAAATGTCATACATGAAGCCGCTGTGCAGCTGCAGCGTTTCTCTTTGCATTGTGTGTGTAAATATACATCACCTTTTTAAATCTTCCATGGGTTCTAAGGAAAGCCCCTGTTAAATTGATATGCCTCACTTAAAAAAAATTCTTCTATGCTTTGTTAACATATTAAGGATTAGATGTTCCTAAGAAAGGTAATCTAATGGGGATCAGATATCTGATTTCATTAGGGCAGAAAAAGGAAATGAAATCTTTTTCTGTGTTCAATGGAGGGGAGAAGAGATTAGTACAGAATTTTAGTTTCCATACTCTTTTCACAGCTTTGGGTGTCTTTAACTTTCCTTTTCTACTGTGCATTGGCTTTTTCTGGAAAACCGTTCCTTCCTCCTTGTTCTTCATCTCATATCCCAGAGAGATGATTGATATTGAGCCCCTTTTCCCCTCTTAGGAGTGTGGTACACAAAGAAAATTCAGTAAGCTGTTGATCTCATCAAACATATCAATCAAAGAATAGTGTCTTGCTTTCAAAATAATTCTTTGCTTTTCAAAGGATAATAGGATCTCTTTAGGTAGTTTTTTTTTTCATCTGTAGGATACTGCTATGATAATATATTGGTGAGAACTTTGCTTAACATATAGCAAATATTTAAGAAACACTCATTTTTATTGATAATTATGGTCATCCTGATGCCAAAGACGCCTCTCTATCCCCTAGATTTATGATGGCAAATTAATTTTATTGATCATTACAACTCAGATTAGGAAGGCTTTTCCAAAGCTTTAAAAGGCATTAAAAGACTACATACAAGTTCATATTGAGAATGGACCACGGTCATTAAGAAATGCATAATATGGGAGCAAGGAAGGAGAGTATCTACATAGGTACTTCCTGAACTCACTAAAAGTAAATATCTTTAGAAAAAAAAAGAGCATGAATCTTTGACTCCCTTGGAAGAAGAGTGTATATTCATTTAATCCGGTTACAAAGAAGGATAGTGGAGTTTAAGAATATCAGCAATACTTCTGCTGGCTTCTTTACACAACTGTGGTAGTTTTGTTATTCAACTAACATTTATTGAGCATTTACTATAAGTTCTTTCATAAATAGACTGCCAAATTCTTTCATTTCCACCTGCAAGATACTAAAATATTTGATTCAAATATTATATTCTACACACACACACACACACCTTGCTTCTTTCCCTCTTATAATAACCCATGACAGCAGAAATTTTGAGTTGCCTTGTTTTGCCAAAAGAACCTGTATTGCTCTAGAAATCTCCTATTGTCCTTCTCTCTAAACCCATTGCTACCTGTGGCTATTAGTTTTGCTAAAATCGCTTTGCTAGGCTTGTCAGAGTATAACACAAATGAGACATTAGTGAACAGATTTAGCTTAGAGGTTGTACCAATACCATGTGATAGTTCTGTCTTTAGTCTTTTACCTACAGGGTATTGACAATTCCTTAAATCAGATCAAAATTACTGAAAAGATACACAATTCGAAGACTGCCTAACCATCCACAAAGCAGTCACAAGACAAAATTATGACTATAAGGAAGATGGCAAGCTTAAGGTCAGACAGCAGCTCTGGTTGTCTTAAAATAAGCTTCTGTCTTGGTTGACGTGTGAGTAACGTGTAAAACCCTGGAGCGAGGCCAATGATTACATGGGCAATTGTAAGATGGGTAACAGTAGCACACCACAGGCTTTGTGTAGGAACTCGAACATTCTGTCTGCTTTATCTACACCTCCCGCTATGGTTCTAAGTGTCGTGGAGTGTTATGCCCAAATCCGCGAAGTACCCGCAAAAGCCGACAAGGAGAACAAGTCCCCTATGGAAAAGCAAAGAGCCTTTATTTCAATCAAGTTTGCAAACTCTATCTCTCCGCATGTCCTACATATTGGAATAAACGGAGAACCCCGAGCTCAATTAGAATTGGGTTTTGATAGTAGTAAAGGTGGGGGTGAGGACTCTCTGAGGTTCAAGACCCCTGATTGGCTGGCATTCGTCTAGGGGTGTCCTGGTGAAAGTGCACTGAGGTGATCCTATCTACAGCGGTTGGAATGTTAGGCATTTCCTTTGGATGGTCTGTTCTTGGGCAGTGGTCAACTTGTGGCTGCTCCTGCAGCCAGGTATTGCCTCAGGGTAAACTACTGAGACTCAGGCCTCTTATTAAATTTACAGATGTCCAGTTCTACTCTGGAAGGTGATAATGGTTGGAAGTAAAGAACTTCCTTTGGGTGACCTGCCCGTACTTAGCTTATCATGGCTGGCCCCGCATGGAGGACTCTACGGAATCTAGGAGTCCTCTAAAATTAGAAAAGTAGGTATATTTTCCAGAGAGGAGAGTTCAGATACAATCCAAAAATAATGTAGAAAACTTCCTATAGACCTTTTCTTTGCATTTTTTAACCATTATCTTTTTTCTCCACTTTGTTTCCTGTTCTTATTTTTTTTCATTTTACATATCAACCACAGTTTCCCCTCCCTCCCTTCCTTTCCCTTACCTCCATCTTACCCTCACCCCTCTATCCACTCCTCTGAAAGGGTAAGGCCTGCCATGGGGAGTCAACAAAGCCAGGCATGTCAAGTTGAGGCAGAACCAGCCTCCCCCAACTGCATCAAGGCTGAATATGGAATTCCACCACAAGGGATGGTCTCCCAAAAGCCAGTTCATGCACTAGAGTTAAAACTTCCTCCCATTGCGAGGGGCCCCATGCAAAAAGACCACACGACACTCACATTCAGAGGGTCTAATTTGGTCCCATGCAGACTCTCCTGCTGTCCGTCCCAAGTCCATGAGCTCCCAGGAGCTTGGGTCCGGTGTCCCTGTTGTTTCCCTATCATGATCTTGACACACACACATACCCATTATTCTTTCTTCCATGTCCCATCTGCATTCATCTTAGCTTTAGGTAAAACTTATGAAATGGTTCATTTATTCCCTTAGATACATGTCACTGAGGATCAAGGGGGAAAGGGCCATATCTGACATAACAATCTCCTCATGCCCAATTCTTAATCAGAAGACATGCTCAAGAGACATTTGGTAGTGGAAGGAATGAGCAAACCATGTCTGTGTTGCCAAAAAGACTCTCTGCTGTGATGGGCTTCGACCTCAAGTCTGGATTGGATTTAGTATCACTGTGTTTACAACTTCGCTTTAGTTAAGAGCTGCTGATAGAGGAAGGAAGGAGCTCTCTCCAATTCCACGCTTAAATATGACACTAGATGGCAATCAGCACAGATATCAAAGAAGTTGGAAAAACTCCATCATTATGAGGCTAAGGATGGTGCTATAACGAAAGAAGAATGATTAGATGCAGACTTACTGTAGCAGCTACAAATAAAATAAGGCCTGATAAAAATATATTAAATTACTTCCTCAGTAGAAAACACATGCTTGCACAGGTTGGAAATATCTTACAGGAACTGAGTATGAGGACACAGCTAAGGCATCTCACAACAATGACGAAAACAAACAAATAAATACCATCCCAGTCATACCAAAATTCTGGAACCACCTCAGTTTCCAGGATCCTTTCCCACACATTTTCATTTATTATATTTCAAGGGTTATGCGGACAGGTGTGGGTTGCCTGAGTCAACACCTAACCCGTTGGAAACAACATGCATTACCCCTGAAAATTTCTAGAACCAAGACTGTGTGTCTACACAAAGGAGAATTTGAATTCTCATCTCATTTTACTCTCCTTCCAAGAGCACAGGAAAATATGATTCTAATGAAATCCTCAGGCTATTCCAAGTGACTGCCTTCAGCACTGAAGAGCAAGTAATATCCTAAAAGACTTCGGGCAGAGCATGCAAGGCCAGCTTCCCTTCCATAGGAATTACAGCATCTTAACTGGTTAAAATGATTATTACACCTCAGCAAATTTACATAGCCCTGCCAAAGAAGGAACAAAATGGCTTACAAATGAGATGACATCTCTGTTTAATAGCCAAGGACAGTATTTTAAAATAATTTGGGACAGGGAGCAAAGCTTACCTTATTGAACTGATGAATACAAGGGAACCTAAGGCACTTGGAATGCAATTATCCCCGCTAGAATTCAGTCAGGCCAGCTTCTGACACTTCTAAGCTGATGCTCTGGGCCTTTTCAATGAACACGGGGCCTTGGGATTGGATTTCACCTCAGTTCAAGGTATAAAGCCTGCACCCTGAGAATGCAAAGTGCACGATGTTGATTAGTTCACACATGTCAGGTTCAGAACTGTAATCCTAGAGATCAATAGCTCTAACTTCTGTTTCACAGAAGGAAACTGAGGCCTAAAACATCACAAAGTTAAAAAAAAAAAAGCCTGAGTTGGAACTGTTTTGTATTCCTAAATCCACGTGCTCCTCAATTTAATTTAATTAGGGGACTATTATTACTGTGTTTTCTGTACTCAGCCCTCTGCTCCAGTCCTGGAAATTTACAATGATGAATGACGCTTGTTTTTTCCTTCTCCCCCACCCCACCTCCACTCTCTCTCCTGAGCTGACCCAGAGCCTGACACTTGCTAGGCAAACATTGTACCACTGAACTAAATCCCCAACCCCAACCCATTTTTGCTTTTCAAAAGCTGCCACTCTGTTTGGAGAAACTAGTATGAGTCCAAGAGAGTCTTCCAAAAGGCTGAGTTTATTAGTCTGCTTTCCTTTGCTATCACAAATACCTAAGTGAATCATATAAAAAATTAAAAAAAAAAACGAGTTTGATTTTGGCTCACATTTTACAGATCTCAGCCTGTAATTGGTCTATGGTCACATGTCATGCCAAGAATGTATGACAGAGCAAATGTGTGGTGTGAGGGATGGAATGAGAGAGAAATAAACCAAGATGGGCACCCCATAATATCTTCAATGATCTATGTCCAGTATTCGGATGACTTCCTATTGGATGTTCCCTCTTCTGTTTCTACTACATGTCAATAGTCCTAAGCTGAGGACCTACACTTTAACACACTGGCCTTTAAGAGATCCCAGATCCAAACTACACAGTGTGTGATTTATCATAGTGAAGATTAGCTACAGGTCACAAAAATATGCCAGCAGAAAGGGAGGCCCTTACGTGGAAAAAAACTTCCAGAAATCCCAGGTATAGCCTGATAATCCATGAGTTTCTATGCCTCCAAAATTTGCTTCCTTGGCAGTAGAATTCCTGACAGTTAGCTAGGCACGTGGGTGTTTTGAATCTCATCTATGTCTCCCAGCCTGCGCAGCTACAAGATTTGTCAATACAAACAAGTATAAGTAAAAGTGCTGTGTTCAATTTATAGTTCTTTCTAAGCCTGTCTTAGCTCTCTAGTGGATTTGCCCTTCTGGTTTAGGTCCCTGCTTTGCTTGATTTTGTTTACTTGTTTATTTGTTTGTTTGGTTTTTTTCCAGATTTAAACAATTCTCAAAATCTCTCAAATTCATTCTTTTGACTCTTACTAAATTTTGCCTTGAAAACAGGGAGTGGATCCAGGTCTTGTAAGCGCTGAAGTATATGTAATTTGGGGAACCCTCTTGGACAACCAATAAAATGCTACAAATAAATCCTTAGGTCCAACATTTGTTTGGAGGAAGAGATCACAACAAACCGTTACAGCCTTAAAGAGAAGAGCCTTTGATTTTCCAGTAGTTTGTCAATTTCCCAGAATTATGTACTCGAACATTCTTTCTGATTGCAAACTGGTTTCCTTGTCATACTTCCCCAACGTATTGTAGTGCCTGGAAATTCCTATCTTTAAGGGTCTGCGCAAGTGTCTTGGACCATTTACTTCACTGCACATCTGACTTTGTTTCAGGAGAAGCCTATCTGAAAGTCACATAGTACATAGATAAGTCAAACTAGAACTAGAACCAGGGGCATGTGGGCAGAGTGTGCCAGTGCTGACCTGGGCACTAACAACCTATGTGACTTTAGACAAATCACTTCCCAGTTTTCCTCTTCTATCTCTCTTAAGTGAGAGTAATTAATACTATGCCTATGGGACTAACAAATACCCTAACTTCTAACACTATTTATGATTTGATAAAGTACTCAAGAAAAAACAATCACAAAGATGATTTGTTTCAACCTTTATTCACTCAGGTTTTGTTTGCTTAAGTGATGCCCTTGAACACAAGGATTCATCATTCATGTCCAACCACAAAACCACAACTTCAGCCCACACTGGTTTTTGTTGTTGTTGTTGTTTGGGGGTGGGGGATTCTGGAGCTATTTGCAGCCAAAATTAATTTGAAACTTCATTAACTCATATACAACCCCACTTTGTTACATTGCTTCCCATTTGTAATACTTTATATATGTTAATTTTGCTGAATGTAACTGCAAATTTAAAAGCTATTAAATCCTTAAACCAGAATGCAGCAATTCATAGGAAGCTCTGGTGGATTCTTGCCTCCTTATTTGGTAGGGGAACTTCACCCAGCATTGCTGCCAGTGGCAGACAGCTTGACCCAATTTTGTCACCATCACCAGCTGCAGTTGCATTACACGTACAATAATGGTGACAACCACTTATTTACTACTATCTGCCTTCTAAGATGGTATCTAACACCCTAACTCCTCACAAAATTTCATATAACAGTCACATTTTTCCTCCTTTTCTGATGAAGAAATGGAGACTCAGAGATACCAAGTGACTTGTCTTAAGCAAAACCAGAAAATTGTCTATAGCTTACCAGAATCCAGTCTCAGGGCCATGCCCAAGCCCTTAACATGATCATCTTACTTCCTTTCTTGGCACAAGATGAGAAAGTGAAAATGAAGCTATACAGAACGGACAGAACTATAAGTACCAAATAAATCAGTTTAAAGATGTTTATTGTGTTGTTATTAAAGCAAACTCCAAAAGTTAATGGTTGATATCAGCAACGATCTTATATCTGAGACAGCCATTAGCTTAAAATTCAGGTAGGTCCCTTAAGGTGGCACTGACTCGTGCCACTTAGAAAACTAATGGCTGCCTAGTCTGGAGGACTCAATACAACTTTATTCACAGGCCTAGCACCTCAGGGCAAACTGTCAGTGGGACCTAGCTAGCCCTTTTGTGTTTCCATGAAATCTCATATCTTCCCGCTATAGTAGCTCCAAGATGCCCTTTGCAATCAACTTGTCTATCCCAAACTAAATATATAGAATGAAACTTTTATAGGACTAGAAAGGCAGATAATTTAGCCATTTGAAGTCTCAATGAGTTTGCTGATTTGCAAAAATAAAGACCATTCTTTGGAAAGTTATTTTCCCATATTTCTCAAAAACAACATATGATGGGTTTGATATCCTCTGAGGTCTCTCTCTGCAGTGGTTCCATGGCTATTCTGCTGTTGTGTCCTCACAGAATCTCTCTACTGTACATGCACACCTTTAGAGCCATTTTTCTATGAAAAACACTGGATTATGGTTACACACTATGTACTCATCTTAAATTAAAAGGCTCTTTTACAACCCAGTTCTAAACATAACATACTCTAATACACTACAAATTAGAGTTATCATGTATGAAATTGATGGGAAGGGAGAAGATGATCAATTTACTTCACAACAAATGTCAAATCTAGTGCTTTTAGGTTAAGTGAAAGAGAAAAAAAATTTTTGACAAGATTAGACAATTCAACATTTAGTTGTGAGAATGAGAACTCTTTCCCATGCAGCCCATTAAGAAAATACTGGACAATTTTCCCATGATTTATCTTATGTTGTTGGAGCAATATAAAGCTTAGTGCAAGGACTAGAGAATCCCCTTTTCTTTAGAAATTTCAGGCTCTTACAACCACCTTTATCAGAGGACACTGAGGTCATGGGCTTCTCAGCACACCCGGATCTCTGAGCTATTCATTCTTCCCATTTCTTGGCTGACATTTCTAGAGTTCAGGTCACTATTTAGATTCTGAATCACAGCAATATTGGAGAATATGATGTCCTTGTTTCTACCTTAACATAGATCTGTCAAGACTTTGGGAACATCACCACAGTAATTTGCAAACTTAGACCCATTCTGGGACTCTGAGTCATCACATTAGTGCCCCCTAATTTGCAGTGTATACCCCATCTTTGATTTGTAGCTCTTGGATTTCAAGAATAACCTGCATCTTAGAAAGGAATTGACTTATACTCTGTCTAGGCTTCTTCTCAGATGCATCTGCTACCTTCCAGGATAGAGAGGGCAGAAGAAGTTGTTAAAGTCTCTAGGGAAATATAGGACAATTGGTACTCAATGCTCTTTTTCCAGTCTCTCCTTGTATTCTAATCTATGTTTCTCTGCTATATGAGATTAAAAGAAATGTCTTCCCAGAGATAAAAGGAGCAATTTAATTCTATGTCACCTAATAAAATTGTACTAAACTTCTATTATATATTTCTAAGGTATTGGGGGAGAGGAGGAGGCAGTATAGCTGAGTGAAACTGACTTGTCGCAACATAAAATGAATTTCAGCAAAACAACTATGCATTTAGAGAAGGACATGGCAGCTAAGATTTATATGATCTACTGGTAAAAATTATGAGTGATGAAAGCTAAAATATCAAAGTTTTTAATTCTCATTTTATCAGTTGCAAACCTTGCGATCCATGGTTTGTTAGTAAGAGGTTTAAGCAGAAACACATAGGTAGAGTACGAAACAGAACCTGGCATAAATCAGTGCCCAATACATGTGGCTGCCATTTCCACACTTCCTAACATGCCTGTAGGAAGTGAACAACTGACACCTTTGATCTTTCCTATCCCTCAACAACCTGGCAAATATAATTTTTCTCTGATCTTTTCTACTTCCTGAATGATTTCTTCAAACATCCAGCTGGTCACGCCAGAACTATTCTTCATGCTCCATAACCCTGGCAGAAGCAGAGAAGGCAGGATGTCATAAGAGGGAATTCATAGTTCCATGTCATCTGGGGCAAGGGGGGCAGTTAAGACAATGGAAGGTACCTGCCTGCCAGATGTCTCCAAGGAGACACTGCAGTAAATTCTCTCTTTCACCTGCTTGCTTCCTTTGGGGGGGGTGTTATTTGTCTTATAATTCCAGGTTACAGCACATCATTGGGTTAAGGGACTCAAAACAGGAATTTCAAATAGCTAGTCCCATCAGATTTAAAGCAGAGAAAAATTAATGCATGCATTTTTTCTTGCTTTTGTTTAACTCGATTTTAGTGCTTTCATGCAGTTTAGGGTCTCCTCCCTAAGGAATGATCACACCCACTTTGAGCTGGGTCTTCACAAATTAAGACAATACTGTAGAAATACCCATCAGTCATATTGATAGAGACAATCCTTAATTAAATTCTATTCCCAATCTCTCTCTCTCTCTCTCTCTCTCTCTCCCTCCCTTCCTCCCTTTCTTCCTCCCTCCCTCTCTCCCTCCTTATTTGCCTTCCTTCCTTTCTCTCCCAACCACCTCACTCTCACTCTACCTCTCTTATATGGGTGTCTTGCCTCCATGTATGACTGTGCAGCATATGTATGTTTAGTGTCAGCAGAAGCCATAAAAGAACATCAAATTTTCTGGAATTAAAGTTACAGATAATTATGAGTCACCATGTGGATGCTGGGAATCAAAACCAGGACCTCAGGAAAAACAGCTAGTGCTCTTACAGGCTAAGCCATCTCACACCCATACCCACACCTGTCTCCTTTTGATTTATGTTAAAGACATACTCATTTCTCTTAGTCTGCCATTTTCCACCGGGAAACCATAGTGAACTCCAACCCAGACTCCAAATCTATAATCCTCTAAGTATTCACAGGGTAACCAATCACATCTATATATGACTGCAGTGTAAACAGACTGCTCATTCATTTCCTGGCTGCCCAAACCTGAATAATCACACAAAAACTATGTTAATTACAACACTGTTTGGCTAATAGCTTAGGCTCCTTATTAACTACCTCTTACACCTTAAATGAACCCACTTCTCTTATTTTATATTTTACCACAAGTCTTGTGGTTTGTTACCTCTAGCTCTCGGGCAGCTATATGGCATCTGTCTCCTTTGGCAGCTACATGGCATCTCCTTGACTCTGCCTTCTTTCTCTTTATATCTCTGTTCTGATTTCCCACCTGACTTTACTCTGCTAAGCCATTGGCTAAATCAGCTTTATTCATTAACCAATAAAAGCAACACATATACAGAAGGGCATCCCACATAATTTCCTCTTTTCTTTCTAAATAAAAAGGAAAATTGTATATACAAAAGAGTTATCAACCAAGATTATAATATTTAGTTCATTTACATTTGGCAAATTAAGGAAAATACTCTATCAATTATCCTATCTTTGTGAGTCTAAAGTTTTATAATTAATTTATCTTTTATCATAACTAAGGAAAACTACAACTTTAAGTATTTGCCTTCAACTCTTCAGAGACCTGAGAAGGATATAATATTACCTAAGTAAACAGGAAGTGCATTGTAAACAACTTCCAAAGTTCTAAAATTGTCAGAGACATCTTGCTGCTTGGAGGGTCACCCAAAGTTCTTCTGTAATGTTGGGGCATCCATATTCAACCTACAGGCCCATAGTATCTGGCAGACTTTTCCATGAAGCAGGAAATTTGAAGATCTGTTCTGCCTTGTACTAGTAAAGTTCATCAGTTGCTTTCTTCTGTGTCCTACAGAATGTCTGGCAGACTCTTTCATGAAGNCTCTCTCTCTCTCTCTCTCTCTCTCCCTCCCTTCCTCCCTTTCTTCCTCCCTCCCTCTCTCCCTCCTTATTTGCCTTCCTTCCTTTCTCTCCCAACCACCTCACTCTCACTCTACCTCTCTTATATGGGTGTCTTGCCTCCATGTATGACTGTGCAGCATATGTATGTTTAGTGTCAGCAGAAGCCATAAAAGAACATCAAATTTTCTGGAATTAAAGTTACAGATAATTATGAGTCACCATGTGGATGCTGGGAATCAAAACCAGGACCTCAGGAAAAACAGCTAGTGCTCTTACAGGCTAAGCCATCTCACACCCATACCCACACCTGTCTCCTTTTGATTTATGTTAAAGACATACTCATTTCTCTTAGTCTGCCATTTTCCACCGGGAAACCATAGTGAACTCCAACCCAGACTCCAAATCTATAATCCTCTAAGTATTCACAGGGTAACCAATCACATCTATATATGACTGCAGTGTAAACAGACTGCTCATTCATTTCCTGGCTGCCCAAACCTGAATAATCACACAAAAACTATGTTAATTACAACACTGTTTGGCTAATAGCTTAGGCTCCTTATTAACTACCTCTTACACCTTAAATGAACCCACTTCTCTTATTTTATATTTTACCACAAGTCTTGTGGTTTGTTACCTCTAGCTCTCGGGCAGCTATATGGCATCTGTCTCCTTTGGCAGCTACATGGCATCTCCTTGACTCTGCCTTCTTTCTCTTTATATCTCTGTTCTGATTTCCCACCTGACTTTACTCTGCTAAGCCATTGGCTAAATCAGCTTTATTCATTAACCAATAAAAGCAACACATATACAGAAGGGCATCCCACATAATTTCCTCTTTTCTTTCTAAATAAAAAGGAAAATTGTATATACAAAAGAGTTATCAACCAAGATTATAATATTTAGTTCATTTACATTTGGCAAATTAAGGAAAATACTCTATCAATTATCCTATCTTTGTGAGTCTAAAGTTTTATAATTAATTTATCTTTTATCATAACTAAGGAAAACTACAACTTTAAGTATTTGCCTTCAACTCTTCAGAGACCTGAGAAGGATATAATATTACCTAAGTAAACAGGAAGTGCATTGTAAACAACTTCCAAAGTTCTAAAATTGTCAGAGACATCTTGCTGCTTGGAGGGTCACCCAAAGTTCTTCTGTAATGTTGGGGCATCCATATTCAACCTACAGGCCCATAGTATCTGGCAGACTTTTCCATGAAGCAGGAAATTTGAAGATCTGTTCTGCCTTGTACTAGTAAAGTTCATCAGTTGCTTTCTTCTGTGTCCTACAGAATGTCTGGCAGACTCTTTCATGAAGCAGGAACCCAAAATGACCATCTCACTTTCTTTTGGCAAGTTCAGCAATCATTTTTCTGTGGGTCCTGTGTGTGTAGCTTACACAGCATGCAATCAAGCAGTCCAGGCTAGAGCAGTTTCTTGCCCAAATGGCTAGCCTTGTCATATTTAAGGCAAATTCCATAACACGTTTCTTCAATACCCATCAACCTCTCTGAAGTAATTATTGCTGCAGAAGGAGAAATGTCTCACTGTTGAGAAAAGTCAAAGTTCTTAAAACATTTTAAATGCCATATTCTGTAGGTCTTTGAAGTATTGAAGATTATCTTACTGAAATACATCTCTGTATAGCTAGAAAATTTAACTAACATGACTACAGGTTTGACTATTATAAATGACTATCTACTAATCTGTAATTTTTAAATATATATTACATTTTTAATGAGCTATATAAGCATAATATCTTAAACAAGAGTAGAAATATGCATATAACAAAATTGACTTTAAATTTGTATCAATAAACCAAAATCTGTACCAATGCAAAGTATTCATCTCTATATCATATCCCCCTTTAAATGAAAACAAACACTTATAAACAATCATTTTAGAAATTTGGGCATAGTTTTCTGAAAAGTGCTTCCTGCTATTTGTTAGGTAAATTATTTTTAGGGTTCATGGAGACCTTTTGGGAGGTCTTCTTCCATCAAATCACATTAGCCTAGAAGGAATCCACAGTTTCTTCTGTGTAAACAAATGCAGAATCTCAAAAAAAAAGAGAGAATCTCTTTTCCAAAGCAACATATCCTTAGATCCAACTTTTAAAGTGAAGATACCTTTATGTCAGTTTAACTTAGTAGCCCCCAGAATCAAATCTCTCTCTGAAGTCAAAAAATTAAAAGAAAACACAATAATATGCATAATCCAGACTCTGCATATTTTCTATCTTGGCTATTTTTAACTCAATTAATTTTTAATATTTGATTATCTTCACTCCTTTAATCTATTACTTTCTGTACTTTTTCATTTTTCATAAGCCTATGTACATTTATCCAACTCTGTGACCCATTCAGAGGTCTTTTTCATCTGAATCTGCCTTTATTGCATATCTATAATCATTTTCTGACCAGAAGTGTCTTTTTTATTTTTCTAAATGCTAAACAGTCTTGACTAGGACCAACCCTGTGGCCCTGCCTGTTGACCCCACCCCATCCAACATGGTGGAGGTATGTTCACCGCCTCTGCTAGCCATGCTCACTGCCCCAACCTCAGGGGTGCAGTGGGTGTCTGTCATCATTAAGCAGTTTGTAACATGCTGCTCACAGACCCCCATTTAAGTGTTCCATAGCAGTGCATCCTGGTGGTGTGAGCCAGGAAGCCTTCTCTTAAAGGGGACATGCCTCTGCTTGCTGCCAGCAAACAGAGCCTAGCTGAAAAATTATGTGGATACCAAGAAGCTGTGATTGTCTCCCTTTTTGTGGGTCTAGAAGCCCTCTTTTTTATCTGAAGCCTTTTAAAGCCTTATATGGAGCCATGCCCTAGATGGTGGGCTGTAAAAAGAGGGGCAGGCTTATTGGGGTTTCTGTCCTGCCCAGTTCCCATAGCCGTTAGGTCCCAAATAATCACATAGAGAATCTATATTATATATAAACTGGTTGGCCCATTGGCTCAGGCTTCTTACTAACACATATCTTATATTAACCCATTATTCTTATCTATGTTAGCCACATGGCTCGTTACCTTTTTCAGTGGGGTTGGTCACATCTTGCTTCTTCTGTGATCTGGACAGGACTGCGGAGGAAGCTTCCTTCTTCCAGAATACACCTGTTCTCATTGCCCCACCTCTACTTCCTGACTGGTTGTCCCACCTATACTTCCTGCCTGGCTACTGGCCAATCATCATTTATTTAAAACATAATTGACAGAATACAGAATTTTCCTACACCAGTGGGCACCATTTTTTAAACAGAAACTGTTTGATTCCCAGCCACCCAGACCCAAATAATCACATAAAAACTATATTAATTGCAACATTGTTTGGCTAATAGCTTAGGTTTCTTATTAACTGCCCATTGCTTCTTAAATTAACCCATTTCTATTATTTTTTATTTCATTATGAGGCTTGTGGTTTGTTACCTCGTTTCTTGGGCAGCTACATGACATTTGCCTCCTTCCGCAGCTACATAGTGTCTCCTTGACTCCACCTTTTTTCTCTATATATCTCTGCTTGGATTTCTCACCTGGCTTTTCTCTGCTAAGCCATTGGCCAAAACAGCTTTATTTGTTGTTGGAGGAGACTGCTTGTTTGTTCCCGGCTGCTCAGCCCTGAAACACACAGAAACCACACAGAAATTGTATTAATTAAATCACTGCTTGGTATATTAGCTCTAGCTTCTTATTGACTGGCTAACTCTTACATCTTAATTTAACCCATTTCTATTAATCTGTGTATTGTCAAATGGCTGTGGCTTACCGACAAGGTTCTGGCTCATCTGTCCCCAGCAGCAGCTACATGGCTTCTCCTGACTCCACCTTCTTTCTCCCAGTATTCAGTTTAGTTTTTGCCACCTACCTCCACTCTACCCTATCACAGACCAAGGCAGATTCTTTACTCATTAACCAATAAAAACAACACAGAGACAGATGGACTTTCCACACCAATTCATCAACCAATAAAAGCAACACATATACAGAAGGACATCTGACATCACTGCAGCCTTGACTAAACCTTGACTTCACCATTTTCAGGAGACACCATTCTTCCCTCAGAGTCAGAAATACTGAGCTAAAATGATTAAGAATTCCTAGATCATAAAAAAGCTGATTAACAGTGGGGTGGTAGTTGTACAGCCTTCTAATCCCAGCACTTGGGAGGCACATGCATGTGCAGAGTGAGTTGCAGGACAGGCTCAAAAGCTACACAGAGAAACCCTGTCTCGAAAAGCAAACAAAATAAAATCTGAGTAACAAATGGGTATTTTCTTTAAGCTACTAGTTTTAGAATGGTTTGCTACATGGATTAGCAAACTAACAGCATGCTGAGAGTTTTATACTGGCTAGTTTTTCCTTCTGGAATATTCTTTTCCCCTCCTTTGATCAGGCCAATCCTTGTTTAGAGGCATAGGAAAGTAGGCTATATGGGAGTGAGGATGTGTGGTCTTGGCTCTCTGGGTTGTGGGAGGCAGTTGCAGACAATAGAATATACATGACCATCAGATAATTACTTCTAGGAAGACACTGGAGGAAGCTGCCTCTTTCTTCTACCGGCTTCCTGAATTACTGGCAACTAATTACTTAGTCACCTAAGACCACCCAAAACAGAGGACTTACAGAAGTTCTTTCTGAGGATTATCTTACTAAAAAATATAAAGCTGAATTAGACTACAGTCCTTTGATAATTTTGGGAATGGCTGGCATTTGCCAGCAAGCTCACTGGGAAATATTCAGTTTCTAGCATGCATACATACAGACAGCACTGAGTAGTGGTCAATCCAATAAACACTGTGTTTCTCTGATATAAGATGATGGTATCAGCCTAAATTATCTGCAAGTCCTACCATCTTTGACCTTCACGGACAGGATAAAGCTGCTGGGAATGCATACGTACAGTCACCAGCAAGTCTTTTCTGTCAAGTGAAAAAGAGACAGCTCTCCAGGAATCACGTGAAAGAAAACATCACTTAGAGAAACCACCCTGTACAATGAAGCTATTCCCGTTTCTGTGCTGAACTGAAGAGAAGTAAGTGCCATTTTGGGATGAGACAGAAATGTGATGTGTTATAGAAACAAAGCCCTTGAGCCTGGGGAACACTGGTAAAGTTCACCATATGCTCGAGTTAGGGTTCCCATAGAATTAATACACCACCATTTGAACATTTCCTCGGTGAACAAAGAGATACTTCCTCATTCTCTGTCTTTGCCTTATTTCCTGGTCTGTGAGCAGTGGGCTTGCCAACAGAACCACTTCTTGCTGAAGCCCTTTTGAAAAGCAAAAGCCATTCTCTGGTCTTCATTTCTTACCAGAATCCTTCTATTCTTGCTTCCCTAAGACACTCTTGTCTCGCCCTGTTACTTCCACCGTTTTCAGAGTGGTATCACCTCAGTGAGACGCGTCTTTTCTTCTCCTTTCAAAGGAAAACAGACCTAGTTTCTTTAACCTTTCAGCAAATTCCCCAAATCCCTCTGTCATTCTAGTTGCCTTCTGCTATGCTTTCTCTAGTTCCAAAATATCCTATTTATAGAACGAAACCCAGAATGAGCTCAGGACTCATCATATGACCTAACCGCTTCTCTTTATATGACTAGAATAGTTTGCTCCAACTTCTCTTCCATTCTGCAATTTGTTCAGTGTATCTCAAATGGAACATATCATCCTTTTATTTCAGTACATGTTAAACGTCACATATTCAAACTCTAGGCCAGTACTATTTATTATGAGAAAATGATGTTCACTATAATCAAGACAATTCTAGAATTAATAAGTTCAGGAAGGGGTTAGAGCCTGTGGTTTATACAGAATTAAGGGTTAAAAATCGGAGAGTTAAATTTTTTCCTTATTTTTTTTTAAAAACAGTATAACATTCACTACAGTTACTCAGGAGATTTCTTAACTGTCAATCACACCATAATGTGAGTAAAATCATTGCCTGGAAGAACATGCTTCAGCACTCAGCTGTGCAAAACAATGCAACTCTGTCACCTGAAAATTTGTTGAAAATGCCAAATCTTGGTTCCTATCCCAGACACAGAATCTGCATTCCCACAAGCCGCCAAGGAGATCCATGTGTATACAAAATTACGAGAACCACAGTTCAGCAGCTGTGAGATATTCCCTCCAGATTCTGTAGGCAGAAAAAAGCTCAAGTCTCTCTTGCTAGGCCCCCAGATTACATTCAGTCTCTGTTCCTCACTGATTTCCATTTGCCTTTCCATGATCTTAATTCTGGTGATCCATCTCTTTTTATTTCCTTTTATTCATCTTTGCCTGCAAGATGGTTTGAGAAGAACCACTCAGCTCAAGCTCCAAACTCCATGCGGTCTTATTTCAGCTTCACTGGGAGGTTGTCTGGTTTTCTGAAACTGAGTTAAGTCATATTTAAATCTTCTATGTCAGGCTAAGTTGTCAAGTGAGGAATACACCAAAGCTATTGTAGACTAAATCATGAGTTTCCAAAAGGTCTCCCACCTCTCTCTCTCTCTCTCTCTCTCTCTCTCTCTGTGTGTGTGTCCCTCCCTGCCCCCTTTGATGTTCTGATCATTTTCTTTCCAGCTAAACTAGGTTTGGTAGATGGAAGATTTCGTGAGATCTTTTTAAATATGAGCTCAATACCAGGTTCTTGGCAATCATTACCCATTCTTGTTTTCAGAAAGCTTTCCAAATTGTGCATCGTGATTCTCTGCCTCTCCTATTGCCTGTGGAGAACCATTAGGAATCAGGAAGTGACTAAGAGAGCCAATCTTTCTTCCTACCTGGACAGAATCACTTCTTATGTCATAAACAGAAAATTTTTGTTACCTGTTTTCTTAGACTCCAAGCCAGCAACTCTGTTACTATGTGAAATCTTTCTTTAGTCACTGTTAGCTAGCAATCTCGAGGTAACAATAAGAAAAGGGAACATTGAGGGAAGGAAAGGGGGCACTATTAGTATCTTACCATAATTAACCAAGTGCTCAACTCTGAAATTCAATGATGCTTTAAGGCATTATTAATATATGCTTCAGTATCCCTTATCACTCTTCCTGCCGCAGAGTAAGTACAAGAGGAAGGATTACAAGTAGTAGTAAGAGAGAAAGAAAATATGACCTGAAACACATGTGAAATGGAGAACTCATCAGCAACAACAAATTGATTTGGTGAACATACTTGGGAGGAAAGAACATGAGTACTATGTCATCCACACCCATGTTGACATACTAGAGGAATTCCTAGCCCATCATGTTGAATGTGGTATTATAAATTCCCATTCAAAAACTGAAATATTTCAAAAGATGTGCAAGCATCTCTTAATTTGCTAAGGAAAAAGCATTACTTCTTCATTCTGTTTTGTGTTACCCTTTCCCACTAATTCTAAGACCCTTCAACCATCTATTCAGTTGCATTCTCGTACTGTCTACTTCTGTGGAGTGCTTATTCATTTTTGTGCTCATCTTTATAAACAGGTAGAAGACAAGCTTTTTAAACTGTGGCATTGGTAGAAGACCATGTGAACATAAATAAAGCAAAAAATCATTCCTGCTAGGTTTTGTTCATATTTTACTTTAAATTCAACTGCGTTTTCAGATTGTGGTAGTTCAGATGCTTGTTTAGCAATTACTTTGAAATGGTCCTATCATTGCTAAAAATGAATGGGGTAAGATGAACTTGGCGATGTGTGATATTCATATCACAGCTGACTAAAGTCATGTGGGAAAGAACGACTGTGGAACAAGTACTCCCAAGATTAAAATTGTAGCAGGTACGCTGGTTGGCATCTATTTTAGCAAATAAAATGACCACAATCTTTGCTTGTATTAGGTACTGGATTTCTACCCATGGAAAACAGAAAGGAATTATATAAGTGAATTTGAGCAAATAAAAACCTGGAGAGCTGATAATGAACCAAGAGAAGAAAATTCTCCTTTGGGTCACTGAGAAATCAAGAAGGGAAAATAGACACATGTGTACTCATTATACACATACATAACACATATTTATGTAGTTCAAATATCTCTTCACTCTTCTCGACAATTCACTATAATAAATCTCACTATATAGCAGTTCTCATCACCCATCTTGGTCCGTAAGTTATATTCTTTTTAATAATAAATCTAAGCAAGTAAGGTAGAAAATATTCCTTTGAAAATATTTTCAGTGCAATCCTGAGCTGTATAAATAACTTAAATCTAATCACTCATTCATATTTTGAATCCAGAAATACCTAAACCATCAATTTAGTTTACCCCTAAAACTAGCATTAATTATCAGAATAAAAATCTGTTATAGAAGGTTCTTCCCTACAGAAGCCAGAAACAGTTGACAAAGTCAGAGAGATGACAATAAGAAATAAATATGTTCACATACAGATCATTCTCCCATGTCATTTTAAGATTTCAGACCAGTCTGAATTCATCAACAGGCAAGAGAGATTACGAAGAGCTTCATGAATTGCATTCTCATTATATTGGCTTTGCCCACAAGACTTGTACCCCAAGACCTCTGAGGGTGGTTTCTGCCAGCTGTCCTAGTCTTAGGGCAGCATCTGCTGGTTAATTCATGGATGGACAAAAAGTGACAATTTGTTCTTTCAGTTGGAGGTAACTGTTGCCTTGGTGACTGTAATGGGTGAAAGATCATCTCTTAATGTTGATCACCCCAAGTCTCCAGGAGCCTGGCAAGTCTATAAGCTGAAGAAAACCTTTCTATAAATATATGCTTGCTGCAGCCTAAGGTGGGCTGGACGGGGACTTTGGAAACATCTCTCTAGAGATACATTTGAATATTCAACACTGGACTTACTGCTGATACTAATAATCTAGTACCAACGGAGGTTTCAAGAACAGAAACCCATAGTAGTTAGGAAGTAAAGCTTAATTTCCTTCAAGTAAGCTTTCTTGAGGTGTGCGGGAGGGGGGAGCTGAACCTTGAAGCAGTCACTGCTTGCTAATCTTTTTATAACATATCCTATGTGTAACTCAGATTTTATACACCAGGAAGTACACATTCCATTCGAACACAGCACATCTGGTTGGAATAAAGCAACTGGAAATTGAAAAGGACTGGTGGTCTAAAACTTCAGAGCTCTCCACCATCTTCTGCAACATCCCTCTGTCTCTTCCCTGCAGCCAATAGCGCCACTTCCAGGGCCCGTGACGCCGTTGGTGGGTTCCATTGGTAGGAACTCTGGAAGGAGAGTAAAATCATGGTGTCGCTGCCAAAACGGCGAAACCTGAAAAGCGTCTGGGGACTTCCCAGGGCACTCGCGCTCCTCGGAGCTACCGGCATCTCCATAACAACTGGTTTTAGCTCTTCCTCGGCTCCTCGGCTCCGCTGCGCAGAGGAAGCCGAGGGTAGGCAAAGGGACCGCTCTAGTGAAAAGATACCCGGAGCTAGCGCCTCCCAACGTTGGGGGATGTGATTAACTCTGGACCTACAGTTTTCATTTCTAGAGATTTCCTGAGTTTTGCCCAGGACTTCAACCTAGCGCCTCGCCCTTCCCCCACTGCGCCCCTCCCCCGCCGCATCCGCCTTTCTCTTTATTTTATACAAGCACCACAAGTAAGCACACACACACTGGGGTTGGGGGGATTTATTGTGCCTCTTTCTTGAAGTTCATCTTTTTCCTTTCAACTTACTTTCCGCCAACACGTGACCTCTCCACTTCCCAGCCTGCGCAGTCACTGGTGGAAGTGTGGTGGCCAGTGCGG